>PVHT021183666.1:30826107-30960075 GCA_004024745.2 Catagonus wagneri
CAAAATTCTACTTTAAATATGATTAAAATTCTGAGTAAACTGGAAAAGAAAAGAAACAGAATGAGAGTTCCTCAAACTGAAAAAGGATATGTATATAAGACCTTCAGTTAATATCTGACAGTGAAAAACTGAGTATTTTCCTCCTAAGATAAGTTTCTTTACTTCTAGTTAATATCGTACTGGGGGTCCTGGCTGCTGAAATAGGCAAGAAAACAAAATAAAAATCATGTAGATTGGAAAAAAAGTAAAAATGTCCTTATTCATAATTGATGTAATTACTTAGAAGTCTTCAAAAAATTATTTGAATAAGTGACCTTGGTAAAGTCAGAGGATATTGTCTCAAATATAAAAATCAATGGCATTTCTATAGTCTGGTGAAAAATAAAAATTAAAGGAAAAAAATAAAACCAACAATGCTATTTATAATAGCATCAAGAACCATAATTTAGGCTTAAATTTCACAAAACACATGAGGAATTTGTACACAGAAATGTACAAAACATTGCTGAGAGAAACTATAGAAGACAAAATAGTGGAAAGATGAATATGCCATTCGATAGTGTTAAACTGTCAGTCTCCCCAGATTAGTTAATAGAGTCAACATAATCCCATCCAAAAGTCTAGTATGATTTTTAGATAATTTGAGACACTGTCTAAAATTTATATAGAAATGCAGACTTTGGAGTCAGACTGCTTGCTTTTTGAATGTTGGTTTCACTACTTGCAAAGCTCAGCAGACTGAGAGCTGTTTACTCAAAATTCCATCCTCCCTACCCTGCTTTTTCTTGTTGTCCATTCATTATTTTGTTTATATGCCTACCTTTCTGTTCCGTGGCCCTACCCCTGGTTACCAGGTAAATCTTGAGATGTAATCTTATTCCTTTTACCACTCATTGGTTTAGAAGTGAGCATGTGATCTAGCATGGCCTATAAGGTATGAGTAAGGTTCTACCGGAAGTCCAATGAACAGCTGCTGGCTGTGTTCTGGATGAGACGTATCTCTTCTTTTACTGGCTATGTTCTGGATGAATGTGAGGCCTGGAACTATGGCTCTCATGAGATGAGTAAGTGTGAGGAAGGGTCCAGCAAACAGAAAGGTAGAACAAAAAGGTGGGAAAATCCTGGGTCATAGATAAAGCTGTTACCCTGCTGAATTACCCAGTCCTGTGGAGACGTCATTTAAAGGAACTCGATGAGAAGATAAATCATTCCTACTTTTTAAATCATATTGCTTTTGGGAGTTCCCTGGTGGTCTAATAGTTAAGTACTTGGCATTGATACTGCTGTGGCTTCGTTTGATGCTGTGGCAAACCCTGGCCCTGGGAACTTCCGCATGCTGTGGGTGCAGCCAAAAAATAAAAAAAAATCTTGCTTTTCGTTCAGAACACCCTAATCGATAAAACTATCTTCAGATAAATTAATTGCTCTATGCTTTAGTTTCCTTACCTCTAAATAATAGATAACAGTAATAATACCTCATAAAGTTTTTAGGCAGGTTAAGTTAGATAACGCAAGTAAAGTATATTGTACAATGTCTGGTAAACAGTCAATACATGTTGGCTACTATTACTATTATTATTAACGAATATATTAGTTCCCTTCCCTGAAAATGAAGGATACTCATGACTGAAACAAAGAGTTATTTAACTAGATTGACAAATATCTATTGGCTTCCTGTTATATATCAAGCCATGTCACAATAGCTGTGAGTGAGTCCCTCTCTTCTAAAGCTCACAGACTAGAGGGGAACAGAGTCAAGAAAAGAACCAGTTATGTACAGTACTTCATCAATTTAGAATTGCTCTGACTGGTTAAGTATAGGGTGTCAAGGTTACATAGAGAAATAACCTCTAACCATGGCTTGGTAGAGTGTTAAGTCAATAAAGATTTATTGAAAGAGGTAGCATATAAGCCAAGACCTTGAGAACTTTAATGAAACAGCTACATGAAGGGGGCCCAGTAGAGTATTTGGAAGGTGTTCTATGCAGAGGAAAAAAGAGACAGGCAAGAGCAAATGGCATTCAGGGAACTCTAGGACAACATGGGGTGGCCAAGTCATAGACTACCAGGCTAAGAGAGGGAAGAGCACTTTGAGGACACTCATGTGGAGTCCTAAGCTATGAAAAGGAGGAACCCGCAGGCTCCTTGGAGGGGTTTCTAATTTAGAAACCAGCATAAAGTAGGTCTTAGTAATGAAAACTGTGCTGCTCCTGGTTCATGTCTCTAAATATGAATTTGACCTGTTATTTATTTAAGATGCGAAGCTCTTGCCTATAGATCAAAGACCTCAGTTTAAAAAAAACATAAAATCTGGCTCAAGTTAAGATTGGAACTTTTAAAGTGGGGCAAATTATAAATTAACAAGTTTCCTACTGTATGCATGAACTGGAGGCTTATACTGAATTAGGTCACCAGCCTGGACCAGACTAATTGGCCTTGATATTTTGGGTCCCCAGGCTGTGACAGATATTCTGGGAATGGCATAGAGGGAGGCTGAGGAAAACAGGCCAGTAGTAAGGTCCAGACAAGAGTAATCAAATTTAGAGATAATTACTTCAGAAAGGCTCTGAGAGATGCTCTGATCAGAGTTCTCACACTATAAGCAATATGGCGCTCTTGCGTCAAACATTCAAGTTTATCTTGGTAGACTGCAAAAATGACCCAAAGTTTCTCCAATGAGTACCTTCATGCATGCCTTCTGTATTGTGACTTTGCAGCTTTTCCTATCAAGAGATAGAATCTGGGTCTCCACTCCTTAAATCTCATTTTGGCCCTGTTCCTTGTTTTGACCAATGGAACGTTGGCAAATATGATGTAAGAAGATGCTTTGAAAGCAGTTGCCCATTGCAGTTTGTCCTATTTTTCTTTTTAGAACCCTAAAATCACCGTGTAAATAAGCCCAGGCTAATCTCCAGGAAGAAAGTAGGCTATGTAAAGAGTTGTCCAAACACCCCCATCATTCCAGGTAAGGTTGTCATAAACTGACCACCAGCTGTCCTCAGTCTCATGAGTGAGCCCCGATGAGACAAGCAGAAGTACCACCCAGCTGAGTCTGAGCTCATTACAAATCACTGACCCTTAGAATCATGAACTAAACAAATTGCTATTGTTTTTAGGCCACTATGCTTTGACATATTTTGTTATGCAGCAATAGCTAACCAATGCATTCGCTAAAAATTTCAACTTCAGAAACAGATGAAAAAAGACCTGATGATTGAAGTGGTGATTCAGGAAATGGAGCTTCAGCTACTTTCTTCTTAAAAGCCAGGAATACATCCCTCACCCTCAGCAGTCACTAAAGTGGGTCTAAAAACTCATTAGATCCCTGAAAAAAAGCTCGTCATATTTGTTCAAGTCCAATACCTATTTTATAGGTTAGCACACAGAGGCTCAGAGGTGACTGTGACTGGCTTAAGTTAATCAGTGTACTGGGAATGTCTGGCCATTGTTCATAGGTGGGTACATAAAAACAAATTAGACCAATAAGACACTAAGGCTAAGAGGATGTAAGGCAAGGATCAATTTCCACCATCTATGAGAGACAAGGCTAACTAAGAACAGAGTCCTTACAGCATATGACAGAGATGAAAGATGACAAGACGTCAAATCCCAATGATATCGTATGAACCCAGATGAAGCAGAGCAAGATCTGCTTTAGACTTTCCAATTACATGATGAAAAAAATTCCCTTTGTTGATTATGCCAATATGAAGAGTATTTTCTGTCACTTGTAATCAAAATTCCTAAGTGATTCATTTATTCTAACATACTTACACAAGTTCACTTGGATGGTCTGTATGCAAACTGAGACTCTACCCAAGTGATTCCAAATCCTTCCCACCCTCTCTCTCCAACAGCACAGGAAAAAATGTAATACTTCCATTTTCCTCATGTGTCTTCCTGAAGAGAACAGAAATCCACAAACTTTTTCATATGAAGAAAGTAGAAGTGGAGATCAGGTAGGAAGAATTTTAGAATGGTACAAGTGGAATCAGAAATACGTGCAGATCCACAAGGGTGAAGTGGCCATATAAGGAGATAGGTCAGCCGGTAGAAAGAGTAACTTGAAGTTGAGTCCAAGCGGTTAGCCTAAGACACTAGATTATAATTCTTTAAGTATCTCTCACCTGGGATCAGAACTGGTCTTAGGACATGGGTGAGAGGAAAGGGACTTGGTTCCTTGTACGGCTTAGGTGACTTTAAGTATGAAAAGACAGTAGATGCCAGAGTGACTAATAACACAAAGTAGACATGCACGTGATATGCAGAACAATGACACCTATCTGAGATGTTAAAACTCAGAGCAGAACCCTGTCTCTCTGATATGAACCCACACCACAGTTGGACAAATGTATGCTCTATCTAATCATCAGAAAGTAAAAATAGGCTTTTCCTTCTTCTACTTGTTTGCAAATTGAAAGTCTAACAACTTTACCACTCAACTGCTTGATGATTAGTAGGCGGTAATTTAAACTATACACATTATGCTAAGTATCCTTATATTAATTCAGTCTGAGTGAGTTTTTATAAAATGCTTTGTTCTGCTCAATAAAGTTAATTATATGTTCTATGTTTCATAACTGAGTGTCTTGATTTTTTTTAAAACATAATGGCAGCTTCAATTGCGTTTCCTTATAAACTCAAATGTGTAACAAAAACCAATCCATATAAGGAAGGAGAGCTGGCTACTCCCCACCGCCCTGACCCTCTACCTGCAATGGCCTCAGAGAAGTAGAGATGTCCTATATGTTTATAAGGGGATGGCTGTACCCAAGAGATCCTAGCACCAAAGCGCTGAGCAAATAGGACCCCAGGAAAGCTCTCTAATGTGGACAGGGAAGATGAGATCTGGTCTTGGAGTTACAAGCATGAGCACCCAGGGCCAGTTCTAGTAGGCTTTGAGAACAAGAGGTTAAGAGGTGACTTAGCCAATACATAAGCAATTCCACAACACAGGCTGTTCTGGAAAGTGCAGCTACAGATGGTACTCATGGATCCTGTTGTAGATTCTCTCTCAGATAAGCAAGGGTGTGTTCTACACCCAGCCTGGGTCTAAGATCCCAGAGGGATAAATGAAAGAGATCCCTTAAATGAGGATTATAAAAAGACTATGAATGGCTAGCAATTACTGAGCACTTATTTTAAGAGCTGTCTGTGTGTCAACCCATTTAATCCTCCTCAGAATCCTGTGAGGTAGATATTATTACCCTCAGTATAGCGATGAGGAAAACTGAGGTTGGGAGAGGTTAGGTAACTTGCACATAGAGCCGGGTAACTAGTACATAGAGCCAAAAGAGGAGAGACAGCATCCTGAGGAGATAGTGAAACCAAAGCCAGGCAACAGTACAAAGACACGGAACAGAAACAGCACAACTAAACAGCCCCTATAGCTCCCCACCGAATCTCAGGGATGTGGGAGGGTTGGAGGCAGAGGTGGGGGAAGCAGAACTCAGAATGGATTTTCAGAGCGGATCCTCTTTGCATGGACCACAGGTGGCATCGGGCACACACAGGAAGGGAACCATTAAAGAGTCAACAGATATTGCTAAAGAACAGGGAAAAAAGTATGACCCAAGAAATGAAAGGGGAGGTGTGCAAGTTGTTATTTGTCTAATTTTTATAATAATAACCTGGTGATGTGTTTTTATTTAATCAATACAACATACATATTTGGTGAATCAGTTTACTTCATTAGTGATGTAATCACACCCCACCCAGCACAGGGTTTGGCACATGGTAGGAAATAAATACTTGCTAAATTAATAACTTTATCGACAGTTATTACCACATATAACATACAGGTACACTGCGGGATGCAGTTTAGTTTAGTAGAAAGATGACGGAATTTATGGTAGAACATATATAGATAGATAGAAAGATACAGATATATAGATTCAAACATTTTTATTTTGTCCATACTCTCTTGGACAAGCCATTTCACCACTCTGAGGCTCATTTTTTGCAACAGTAAATGGGAATAATGATAACATTAAACTTACCTTCAGGCCTATTTCTACGATCAAGTGAGATAATGCATCTGAAAGCATTTTAGAAACTATAAAATACCATCTCCGTGTTAGGTTCCATTAACCTAATTAACCTTCATGTTTACAAATGCATTGCATTTTGAAGGTTAATATTTCACTTGATTTGTCCATTGGCAATAGAGCTACATATCACCAGCCAGAGGTAGCTCCACACAAGCTACTATTTCCTGATCCATTCTGGGTAGAAATACCTCTGGCCAGCCACTCAGAAAATGCAGGGTTTTAGCTCCCGGCTCTTCCACTCAACTACTGTGTGATCATCAACAAGTTCATAAAATTTCTGAATCTCAAGTTTCGTCCCTCAAAAATAAACATGAGAATGCTACCTGACCTATTCACCTTACAGGGTTGTGATGAGGGACTAGGATGGTAGAAAACCCAAGTGTTAAAAGGTACCTTTTACCTCCTTTGAATCAGCTAGTGAATAGACATCACACATCCTAGTTCAGCTTGGGCACTAGAAGAATCAGGGACAAAATCCCTTGTAATTGAACAATCAATAAATGTTTTGAGCATCTCTGAGTTCTCAAAATCCAGTTAGGAAAATGAAGATGCATTTCATAGAGGAGAGAGGCACCGTAAGTACTACAAAATATTGGATAACCCCCCTCACCACCACGAGCACTGCCTACTAAAGCATAATTTGTCTAGATTCAACACACATCTGCTATTTAATACGTACCTATGAAGTATTGGTGTCAGATTATCCCAGGCACATTTTCATTTGTATTAACAGTAACCCTCCCAATAAGCCAGGAAGACCCGTGTTTTAGACCTATTTATAAGAGAAACAGCTTTGGAAAGTCAAAATGCCACGTGTCAAGTTCACAGTCTCCAGGGTGATGGAGAAAGTCCACCCAAGCCAGTATCCAAGCCTGGGAGTGGAGAGAGGCACACAACCCAGCTGGCCCTTCCTCTCCAAGCCTCAGTCTACCCACCCGTAAGAGCAGGAGTGAGAGGCTTTTGCCCATGGTGGCCTGTGATTCTGAGAAAGTGGCAGGCTTGTTTCTATTCTGCCCACGTGAAGAACCCTTTGAATGATTTATGGCCAAAGGCATTTCTTCTTTCTGTCCCTCTTTGAACTTATTTTTTAAGTATTTGTCCATTTGGTTCTAGGTTTGATTGAAAGCTGACTTCATTAATCACGCCTTGAAAAGCCAGGGAAAAAAGACACAGACTGAATGTTCCACTCAATTCTCTTCTCCAAGGAGAGACTCCTTTTATCCTTCACCTTCTATGAATAAAAAAAAAAAAAAAAAAAAAAAAAAAGAGTAGTTTTAACCACTAATCATAACTAATGGAAGATACACTCTGCTGTTTCTGACTACAATGACTGGAGGCAGACCCCGGGGGAAGTCAATATTAGATCAATTTGTAGATAGAGGTTGGGGAAGGTGTAAAAAGCTCCCACGTTAGGTCCCTGTAAAGCCCTGAGAGGGCTGCACTTGACTGGGAAACATTTAAATCTATTTTCTTTGACCTCTAAGAACTCTCAAGTAACGGGAGTGGGGGGGAGCCAGCAGTTTGCAACAGGTCTGGTGTTTTGACATTCATTTCCCAGGGCTCAGGGTCTTTCTGAAGGAGGAGAGGGCAGTTAATAGAAGCCATGCTGGGCAACTGATGTCATCAGAATCTCTGGCTGAGCTCAGACGCTGGGCTAAAAAATTCAAGGAGACACTAAGGGGTAGTACAAGGCTGCACCCCATGGTTGAGCAAGAGAAGAAAATGAGAAGTGGCTTCAACCAAAGCCAGCACCCTGGGAGGGGAAGGAGCCTGCAATAGCAGATAAGGACACTTGGATTCTAATTGCAGCTAGCATTTAATAAGCATTCAGTGTGTGCCTGGCACTAAGGAAAAGACTATGTGTTGTACCTCAGTCTCCTCAATAGTTCCATGTGGTAGGCATTATTGCTATCCACCTTTTAAAGATAAGAAAACTGAGATCGAGAGAACTGAGATATCTTGCCAGTTTACAGAGCCAGAGAATAACAGAATCGGGACTCAGATATGGACCTGGACTTAATACTCATATGATTTGAATCATCATTATCCTGCTTTCCTGCTTTGTCACTAACTCACTGTGTACCTGCAGCAAGACTTAGCTTTTATGAGTTTCATTTCTCTGGGCTTTCTGTAAACTACAGGTCTGTGATGGCTAATTTTATGGGTCAACTTGACTGGGCCATGGGGTGACAAGATTAAACTTATTTTGGGCTGTGCCTGTGAGGGTGTTTCCCAACAAGTTTGGCATTTGAATGGTTGGACTCAGTGAAATAGGCTGCCCTCTCCAGTTGGTTGCATCACCCAATCCATTGAGGACCTGAATAGAGCAAAAAGAAGAGAAAGGGAGGAAGTGTTTCTATCTATATATTCTATATCATCTAAATATTCTCTATTTAATCCATATAGATGTGTTCTGTTTCTCTGGAGAAGCTGACGTGCCTCAGCCATCTGTGTAAAAGCAACCCTTTTGCCCCTTTCCTGTTGGCCCATTTCTGTTATGTTCTAACTTTGAAAGGACCAAATTAACCTGTTGATTCTTTTCCCAGATAAAAAAGAAGAATGAAGAATGAAGTAGGTAGAGTGGGGGTTTGGGATACAAAATCTGTAAAATTGACTTGTGATGATTTATGCACACCTATAAGTGAAATAAAATCCATTAAGAGAAAAAAAAAAACAAAAACAAAAAAACACCGCATCAGACAACCAGCCAAAAAAAAAAAAAAAAAAAAAAGGGTAAGTAGCTCTCTACCCCTAACAGCCCCCCTTAGCAATCCTGCAGGCAGATCATGCAGGCGAAGAAATATCTGAAGAGAGTCAGCTGCTCTGCACACAATGGACAGAGATGCACACCCCAACCACTTGCCTCTAGGACTCACTGAGAACCTCCCTCATTTTATTCTTTTAAAAACTGTCACTGCTGAGCAGAATCTTCAGAGTCAGTCTTGGGATATTAACCCACCTTCTCCCCAGATGCCTGGCTTTTCTGATTAAAGCAAATTTCCTTTCTATTGACACTCGCCTCTAGAATTATCATCTTTTGAGTAGCGAGCAGCCGAACCTGGGTTCAGTAACATGTGGGCAGAATGCTGAAATCCTACTGAGGACTCAACTGGGTGGGGCTTCTCTCCTGCTGATAGGGATGGAGTAGGATAGTGATACAAGCAGTTGTGGAAGTCCCAACAAGGGACCAGAGATAGAGACGGAAATCTAGGGAACACTGGGAGACCACCATAAAGTTAATAATTGCTCAAGAGGGCCAGCTGAACAAGGCAGGCTTGCTTGACTAGTGGAGGTATGAGATATGCTTCAGGTCACTGGGTGGGGGAGGGGCGAGGCCGACATTCAGGTCCAGACCAAGGGCAGGAGTTTAAGGACCACCCTTCTGCTGATTTGAATAAGCACCATGACAGTCCTAGTTTGACCTTATAGGGTCAAATACTATTTTCCTGGATACCAAGAAGAAGCTACTACTTGAAGAAAGAGGAGGAGGCGCTCTTTTCTCAACCCCACTCCCCTTGTGATAAAACTGTGGCCTGCCTGATCCTCGGGGCAGAGCCTCCTTCCCTGCCCACCTGCATCTCTCGCAAGCATCCTATCTTAATAAATCTATTTCTTGCCCATTACTTTGCCTCTCACTGAATTCCTTCTGCATTGAGGCACAAAGAACCTGAACCTCCGTAAGTCAAGACACCAGGTGAGCGATTCTAATTTAAAAACAGTGGATTCAAGTCCCAGTCTGGGTTTAAGTCATAAGTGTTGTCAGTTTCACTGCTAGAAAATGGGAATATCGAGGAACAAACGAGGATAGACTTGGGGGACCTGTTGTTAACTAACCCATTGTCTACCTCTGGTCAACTGTTTCTCCCTAATTTGATTGTCTAGAAATTAAATCTCCGAGGGCATAGTCTAGTTATAGGGCCGAGTGATTTAACCTATTTGCCTGAACACTCTTGAATCCTAGGGAGCAGAATATACTAGAATGCAGTAGTAAAGGGGAGGACAGCTGTGAGTCCAGTTTCCAAGGTGCCTTAAGGGACTTAGAAATGCTAAGAAACTAAATAGGATACAGATGAAATCTTAAGAGGCAGTTGTTTTTGTGGATGGAAGCAAGAAGGACGCAATCGAGAAGAGTGGTTAAGCACCCCGCACTGTGGATTCCGTCAGACCTATTCCGTCCTTTACTAAGTGGCAAATTATTAAATCTAGTTGGGCTTCAATTTCTTCTCCTCTAAAATGGATGTCTGTGAACAAGACTTACTTCCTAGAGATTTGGAAGATGCAGAGATGAAGCATATACATGCTTATCCTAGTATTCAACAAATGTTAGTCACTTTTGTCATCTCTGATAAAATAAAATTCATATTTAATATTCATATTCAAATTTAAACAAACTCCTTCTCTGTCTGTTTGGGTCTCCTCCTTCTCCTTTAGTATGTGTTGTGCATCTGCAATAACCAGACCTCCTTAGGAGATAACCTTCTTTCTTAATCTTACAAGGAATCACAGTGACCCACTACTCACTTTGTACAAGTAGATCTGGATTGTGTAAACTGTCAATACATCATTTGACATATAACCCCTTGTCTCAACAACATATAGAGCTGTGCTTTGACCTCTAACAGTCCTCAGCTTTTTGAAAGAATGTCTCCCACGTTATAATCCTTAGGTTTACTTGAATAAAATTTTCCTTTTATTTCTTAGATCAACTACTTGCTTTTCGGTCAACGTCTCCATAAGAGCAGGTACAACGATTTTGGAGAAGGAAAGAGCATCTGAATGTGCTGAGAGTATCGGCAACAAAGTGGTGGTAAACTTAGCAGCGAAAGCTGAGGTCGCCTGGTGTCTACAGCTCCTTTCCTCAAGGAGGAAAGACTGAGTGTTCTGCCTGTGTTTGCCTTACTTTCAGGGAGCACTTCCGGCACTTGAGCAGAGCAGCCTAGAGTGACAGAGGACACAGAGGAGAAAAGGAGACACTGGAGGGAATGAGGTAGGGACAGGACTTGCTAGAGGATCACTGATTGTAGAATGAGAGGACTTTGGAATATAGCCCACCACTCTGTGGTGGTAAGAAAAGGTAGCACTTAGGTTGACCTGCAGGACTGTCTGTCAACCAAACATCAGAAAAGGAATTATTCTCATGGGCTACAGCCTGTAGAGTGGGGTTTTCTCCTCTATATTCAATCTCCCTGTATTAGAGCAGATTTAAAGTTTGGATAGGATTGACTCTATCCCACTCCACAATGGGACCCCGTTAATCTAAGCCAAGTTTCAGCAAATTTTTCCTATGAGGGTGAGACTGTTAGGCTTGGTGAGCCAGATGGTTGCAACTCAATTCTGCTGCTGCATCGTGAAAACGGCTACAGGCAATAAGTAAACAAAAGGGTCTGGCTGTGTTCCAATAAAACTTTATTTACAAAAGCAGGCAGCAAGATGGATTTGGCCTGTGGCCATAGTTTGCTGGTCTAAGCCAATCAAGGTAACCTCATCCATCGTCTTCCAAAATGATGCCTCAACCAAATGATGCTTTACATTCCGGTGGTTACAATGATTGGCTCTGGAATGGTCTAATCATAGTGAATATGAGGAATTTGGTTTGATGGCTGGCATAGGGTAGGGTGGTGGGGAGGGGCAATGCACTGTTTCTCCCTGTACCTAAGTAGGAACATGATAGTAAGGAAAGCAAGGCCAAGAAAGAATCCAGTAAACAGAGAAGGAAAAAGCTAGAATCTATCAGAGAAACCAAACTGAAAGAAGGCCTGACTAAACAATACCTGAAGCCTGCCCCACATCTTGGCACCCTAATTATGAAAGCAAATAAATTCCCATTTCATAAGCCATTTTGAGTTAGATTTACTAGTACTACCAACCTAAAGCATCCTAAAGTACAAACTGGAGATTATATTAAGTAACTAATGGAAGGAAAACAACACTGTGCTTGTCCACAATTAAAACAGAACAATAAAACACTAAAAATGTGTGATGGTTAATTTTATGTGTCAACTTGACTGGGCTCAGGTATTCGGTGAAGTCATTTCAGGGTGCCTGTGTCAGGGCATTCTTAATAGGATTAACACTTGACCTGTAGACTGAGTAAAATAGACTGCTTTCCTCAATGTGGGTGGCCTCATCTAGTTAGCTGACAGCCTGAACTAAAATAAAAGGCTGGAATTTGCTCTTTCTGCTTAACTGTCTTCCACGTGGGACACAGACTGGGCTTCTCCTGCCTTCAGACTTGGACTCAGACTGGAACCTACATCACTGGCTCTCCTAGTTCTGAGGCCTTGGACTTGGGCTAAAACTTACATCATCAATTCTGCTTCCCAGGATTCTGGACTCAGACTGGGATTAAATCATCAGCTCTCCAGGGTTCAAACTTCTCAGACTCCATAATTCTGTGAGCCAATTTCTTATAATAACATGATTTACACACATACACACACACACACACACACACACACACACACACACACACACACACTTTCTATTGGTTCTGCTTCTCTGGAGAACCTCAACTAATACAAAATGCAACTGCTTTTGATGCAGTTCAAGTTAGAAAATGAAAGTGAACTGGGCTCCACCCATCCCCTGCCCTTGACCACAGTTCCTGAGGCATCTCCCTTGTCACCTGAAGTTCTAAGAGTAGTCTTTAAAAACAAGAAGCTGAAATTCTCTCTATAGGGCCTTTGTTTCAAAAGATATCGCTGAGGGAAGGAAACTTTGTTAAATCACAGAGGTTCTGACCTGAATGTCTTCCATATGCTCTGACTTGCTGTGGGAGTCCCTCTGGGGACCTCTATTTCCTCATTTGTAAAATAAGCATCTTGGATGAAATGAGCATCAGAAAGGCTCTCCTCCCACTGTACTCAATATCAGGGTGGGAGCAGGCTGATTATCTCTCTGGCAGAATGAGACTTTGAGTAGCTGCACTTGTCTTTATTCCTTACACAAAAGTGACACAAAAAAATAAACATAAGGGAAAAAAGTAGAAAATCCAAATCACTCACAATACCACTCTTGAAAATAATCACTATACATACACATACACACACACACACACACACACACACACACACAGAGGCTAGGGTCAAATTGGAGTTGGAGATGCCAGCCTATGCTCCAGCAACACAGGATCCAAGCTTCCTCTGCGACCTAAACCACAGCTCACTGCAATGCCAGATCCTTAACCCACAGAGCGAGGCCAGGGATCAAACCTGCTTCCTCATGGATACTAGTCATATTTGTTACCTCTGAGCCATGACAGAAACTCCAACTGTGAATATTTTGGTGTGAATATATTCAAGCTTACTTCCATCACCTCCCCACACACACACATGAAATACTTAGAAGTATGTGCATGCTACTTATAACCTGTTGAATTATCTTAAAAAATATAATAATCTTTCCATACCAATAAATATTATTCTATAATAGTGGCTTAATAGCTGCAAAGAATCTCAATTGCATAGACATACCAAAATTTATTCAACTAATCTTTTTCCGTTGGAAATTTAAGTGTATCCAATTTTCTGCTATTTTAGTAGCGAGATGAACATTATTGTAGCTAAATCTCTACACATTTGCATTATTATATCCTTAGGATTTATTTTTAGAAATGGAATTACTAATTCAAAGGGTATAAACATTTTTAAGTTGTTTGATGCATTTTACCAAATTATCCATAAAGTTTATGCAAATTTAAACACCACTTCCCTGTATATGGAAAAGCCCACTTACACGCACTCTCACCACTATAGGGTGTTATGTTTTAAAATTTTACTCAGAGGAAGTGAGAAAAATGGGTCTACGGATTCCTTCTGAGATACTACTCTAGTCCGTTCATGTGAGTGTGATGGGGAGGGGTAGTAAATCTTCTACCAGGTTTGATTTATAACTGGATCCTAGAGTTATATTAGGATTTAACTCTAGTTATATGTGCTTACGACAAAGGGTGGTGGCATGTTAGAACAATTTGATTCCTTTTTAAAAATCTAAAAATAGAGAAGAAACAGCCTCATAAGACAAGGAGAAAAGGATACTTTATAGGCCAGAGATGGACAGTGACTCAGGGATGAAAAGGACAATACCAACTTTTCTGAATCTTCTTATATATACCCTCCAACTCTTAAGAGTTTTACTGAGCAGTGCCTTAACTGGGACAAAGGAGTTGACCCATATTCAACTGACAGGGCCATCTTGAACTTGGTTATCTGCCCGGTGACACTTCATGATAATTTTTTTTAAACAGTCATACATACTCCAATTGAATTTATCTGGGGACACTGTATGATTACACTTAAAACAAAATATGATTAAATATTTATGATTTGGCATGTCATTTCTCTTTCATTAAACAATCCAGTGTCTTCAGAAGTAGATACTATAGGATGGACTGGGAAGTTTGGGTTAGTAGATACAAAGTATCACATTTAGAATGGATAAACCACAAGGTCCCACTGTACAGCACAGGAAACTATATCCAATCTCCTGGGATAGACCATGATGGAAAAGAATATACAAAGTAATATATAACCGAGTCGCTTTGCTATACAGTAAAAATTGGCAGAACATTGTAAATCAACTATATTTTAATAAAAAACGAAATACAAGTTTTTTTAATGGGGGAAAAAAAGCCATTCCACTCCAGTATCTTGAATTTTCCTTGGTACTGTTGTGTATCAGTAGGAAGATGGGTCTTCAAAGCCTTGAGCTTGGTGGACACATCACTGCAGATGTTTACAGGTGATAACTGCTTTGCCCCATGTGAGGTAAGCCTCCATGCTTTCCATCCTTGAATTACTAACAGAAGTTTTCAATGCCTTCTTTCCTAGCCAAGGCAGATAGCCAAAAGCATTTTCCTTTCTGTGACAGGTCCTAAGGTGGCACCCAATGCTCACTTAGTGTTCACATCTTTGGGTAACCCTGAATGTGGGCAGATGCTATGACCTGATTCTAACCAACAGATCATGGCTAAGGTGATGAGATGCCATTCTCAAGATAAGGTTACCTTAAAATGACAGGCTTTCACTGTCATGAATATGTTATAATACTCTATATACTCTATACATACTATGTTAGAAATATGTATGCGTGTGGATGTGTATGTGTATATGTATATGACCTGGAAAAGTCTCTCTTCTCCTACTGGCCTTGCAGAAGCAATCTTCCATGAGTTCCTCTGCAAGCACATAAATTTTTTCAACAATCTGAATATGAGTTTGGAAGCAGATTCTTCTTCAGTTGAGTCTCTGATGAAACCTCAGCTGGGCCAGTAGTTGGATTATAGCCTGATGAGATCCTAAAGCAAAAAACTCAGATAAGCCATGTTCAGACTTTTAAAATAAAGAAATTGTGAGATAATATGCATGTATTATTTGAGGCTGCTAAGTGTGTGGGAACCTGTTGTGCAACAATAGAAAATAAATACACCCACATATGCCTCCTTCTGTTACCAATTTCTCTAATAAGGATCTCAATTGCAAATCAATTCTAATTTAAACAGAAATAAATTCACTGGAAGCATTCCAGAAAAGCCACAGAATCAACAGAAAAGCTATAGAATTGGTCTTGTTCACTGGGCAAGAGGGAAAAGAGAGAAGAGGCAAAACCAAAGCCAAAGTGCTTCAGTATATGTCTGGTAAGGTGCCATCACTGGCACAACTACCACTGTTACCACTCCTTCTAGACACTACTACAAGGGCCTGATGCTGCTGCTGGACCCTGAGTACTAGTCCTGTCACACTAGGTGTGGTTACCATGCAGTTCTACTATTACATTCCCTGCTGCCTTGCATCTTTGCATCGCTGTGTTAAGATTCAAAGCATTAGGTAAGCATACTATTAGCCAAGTTTAAGGCACACACCCACAATCCAGATGCCAGGAAGTAATGGGTTGGAGTATCTTCTCAGGGCCACAGAATTGCTCAAATCTAGAGTACACATCCATGTTTTATGCTAATGCTGTCTTAGTTTGGGCTAATGTAAAAAAAATACCACAGACTGGGTGAATTATAAGCAGAAATTTGTTTCTCATATTTCTAGAGTCTGGAAAGTTTAAGATCAAGGTGCCAACAGATTTTGTGTCCAGTGAGGGCCTGCTCCCTCGTTCATAGATGGCTGTGTCATCATACCCTCACACAGAGGAAGGGTCTAGAGAACACCTGGAGTCTCTTTTAAAAGGGCAATGACAGTTCTGAGGTTTTATAAAACTCAGCTATTTACGGACTCTCTAGAATTATGCAGTCTATTTCTATTCATAGATATTATGATTATGAATGAAAGCCCTTTGGGGTTGCACTGGACAGAACTCTGCACTGCCTTCCTCTGGCTTCTGCTGTGGAAGTTGAAAGTTCTACTGCATCAAGACTTACACTGTGGAATGTCCCCCTCCCTCATCTTCACCATAGGAAGGAGTTAAGATGCAGCAAAATCATGAACTTAGAAAATAAAAAAATTAAAAAGATTCATATCAGTAAATAGATGGCAACTAAAGCTATACACACGGTTAAGATTACTTAGTCTAAGAGTAAAGCATGAGGAAAGAAGAGAAACATGAAAAAGCTTCATGAAACTCCAACATTCCAGGGCCAGGGAGAGAATTAGTATGTGTTCAGAGTTGGAGTAGTGATCCAGGTATCTCTCAGGTATGACCCTGAGGAAGAATTTCCAAAGAGGGTTTCCATTTTATATAGCAATTAATTATTTTTTATAAAGAAATATCACTAAGTATTTAATAAATGTAACTTGCTTTACAACAAAAATAGCTAAAACCAAGGATAAACATTGTGTTTCTTTTAGGTTCTGTGTCTTGATTTGGGATTTGGAAGTTGTGGTTACTTCAGAGGCAATATTCAAATTTTACCTGTAATCTGGAGTTAGAAAGAGGGATCAGCATACAGGATTTGTGGCCCAAATGTCCTTAGTGGGATCAAAATAATTTCAATCAAATTTCAGCCTACCAGTCTCCTAATTATTAACATATTGAGGAATGCAATATATTTGTAAAGTTGAATGAAATCTTTCATAAAATAACCAAGATGAATTTTCTTTAATTATTGAGAATACTATGTGGTCATGATATAAACCTGAAAAGCTAATCAAGAAAAGCAGCAGAACTTAACAAATTGGACATGGCAGGCCATCTCATTTCTCTACAGAAAAGTAAGAGACTATCAAATTTTAATCACCTGTGTCTGATGTCTCTGGTTCATAGAGAGAATGGGAAAAATCTACTGTAAAAGTTGAATGGAGAAGAAGAAAGAAATTAAATAGATACTTATGCATGTGAAGGGAGAATATTCTTGCTAGAAGGTGAATTAAAAAAAAAAACTGAAGAAATTCAAAAGAAGGTGAGGGAAGGTGGCAGAGTGGAAGAACTTCTTGACTGAGCTAGCAAGAACCCAGGGGGAATAAACAGCATACAGGGCAGGAGGACAAGAGGAAGTCCTCTAGCCAGCTAACCAGCTCTGGGTAAGCCATAGAGATAAACAAGATAAATTATTTGACAGCATCTTGGTACCAGAAAATCCCACGGAATTTCAAGGCCAACATCTTCCCTTTGTCTAGGAGTAGATACAAACACCTTTGTGTGACCTTCAAAATCTTCTACAGAGACTCTCTCTACTTCTCTCCACTCTGACCACACTGTGGTCAGCTGTGCTGTTTTCCTTCGAGATCACTGTTCACCTCAGAACCCTATCTTGATTTACCCTTTTAAACCTCTATTTAGCAACTCCCTGTCCTAGAAAATTCTGCTCCTGTCCACCTTCAACCAAAGGTGGCCATCACTCAACCTTCGGTGCCACTGTCCTAGCAGTTAATACAGATTTACTGGAATTGTCTTAAACCAAACAAACAGACTTTGTCATGAGGGGCAGGGTCTTGGCAACAAGAACAAGTAGGTGAGAATACAGAAGCAGGTAGGACCATTTTAGGAGAATACTGCCAGTGTTTAGGCTGTCCTCAGCTGGGTGATCAGGAGCTCTGAACAAGGTATTTAAGGAGCAGAGTTCCCGTTGTGGCTCAGTAGTTAACAAATCCGACTGGGAACCATGAGGTTGCGGGTTCGATCCCTGTCCTTGCTCAGTGGGTTAAGGATCCAGCGTTGCCGTGAGCTGTGGTGTAGGTTGCAGATGTGGCTCAGATCCCCCATTGCTGTGGCTGTGGCGTAGGCCGGCGACTACAGCTCCAATTAGACTTCTAGCCTGGGAACCTCCATATGCCGTGAGTGTGGCACTAGAAAAAAGCAAAAAAATAGACACACGCACAAAAAAAGATATTTAAGGAGCTACAGTGAACTCATAATTGATTAAGGCTAGTGCTGGCCATCAAGGAGTAGCAGAGCTAATGTTATGACCTATTTGAAAGAGGAAATCAAATATTGTCTGAAGAAGACATATCTAGCCACAATGGGAAAACGCTGGGGAGAGACTTTATTTACTAGAGCAGGAATCCATTCCCTGAAGGAAGAACAACTACTACTTTAGCAGCTGCTGCTACTACTGCTAATGATAATAATAATAATAATAGTAATAGCACTAATAGCTACCATAAATTGAATCCCTCCTCTGTGTTAGGTTCTATAGCCAGTTACCTCATTTGTTCCCCACAACATTCCTTCTAGTGACATATTATCATCTCAATTTTTCAGAAAAGGGTTATATTGGATTAGCACATCTAGAAAGTGGTAGAGGCAGGATTCACACCAGAACCACCAGACTCCAAAGCCCACATATTGTCCTGTAAGTCATACTGCCTCTGCAAAAACTGTTGAGCTGAAACGGAAGCTGAGGCCAAGCTGTGCCTGGGGAGGGGTTGGGAGCAGTCTTTAATCAAAGGACAGCTAAGGTCTGGGGTAAGCCCCAAGCACATTGGATCTTGGGCTTTCTCTGTGTGCTGGAGGAGCTGAGTCTTCACTCAACAGTGCCTGTCCAGTAGGGACTGGGTAAGGGACTGAGCACGGTTGAGTCTGTATCTAACAGTGGCTGGGAAAGACAAGGGCAGGCATAGTCTACTCATCTTCCCAGCTGGCTAATTAAGCCCCTTGATAAGAGGCACCATGGCTTGGATATTTTCTGTGCATCCTAAGGGATGGTCCACAGTAGGTCCTCAGTATGTGCTTGTTGATGGATTGATTAGCTGATTGATCGAAAGACCAAGTGATTGAATAAAAGACATTAGGGGAAGCCACAGTGGGTTTAGTTCTTCCATTATCCATTATCCCTCTCTGCTCCCTCAGACCTGCCTCACAGAGATGTGACTTATTGCTTCCCCTCTCTCCCCTCTTTCTCAGAGGAAATGACATGACCTTTCTAGTTTCACAGAATGTATTTACTTTCCCCCTGGGTATTTTCGATTTGCATTTAAGTGAAACAATGCTTACGTTGCTTTCTCCTCTGTCCTTAATAAATAAGAGCCCTGACTATCCTGCATCCCAGATAAACAGTCAAAAATCACATGCGCTCTAAGCAGATCTGCTGGCCCAGCTCAGCAGGGCCAATGGCTGTACACTCATCCCATCCCCCACCTCTCATCCCCACTGCCCACACCCATCCCACACTGTAATACTCCGGTTAACTTGTTTAAGACATGAAGGATGGAGCATTAAACCGAATGTGAGCAGGACAACATATACCAATCTCTTGTGCTAGCAATGGAACTAGTCAGGCACCAGAGTACAGGAAGCCAGATGTCTAATGGGCCAGAGGTCTAACACATCTGCAAGGTACAAGACAGACAGTAGCCGAGATGCTAAAGCACTGAGGTGGGCTTTTCTGAAGCATGGATCTTGAGCAACCAATGCCAAAGTCAGACAAGGCCCAGGGCCTGCCGGGTAAAAACCCAAGATGCCCTCCCATTACCAGACCTGGGTCCTGAGATTCCCTGCAATGGTGCAGCTAATTGTACAATTTCTGGCCTTCCTTGCACTGCTTCTCAAGCTCATCCCTTTTGTGCTCCCTGCTACACAACCACCCTTCTCTACTTCACACTCAGAGCCAAAGCCTCGGTTTCTGGGGCCCTTACACAGTATCCAGAGTTTAAAAGATCATCTATCAGTCTCACCTGGCTTCCCGGCCTCACAGTACCAGTCTTGGGTATCCTGCTCTGAGTCCTCCCTGGGTGCTCAAGGGAACGGATCTGGAAAAGGCGGTCCCATCATCCATCTTCTGAGGTTCAATTATATCCCCCATTTCTTTTCTCTCTTATTTAGGCTGTGTCTGTGACACATGGAAGTTCCCAGGCTAGGGGTCAAATTGGACCTGCAGCTGCTGGCCTGCACCACAGTCACAGCAACACCAGATCTGAGCCTCATCTGCAACCTACATACACCACAGCTTGCATCAATGCCAGATCCTTAACTCACTGAGCAAGGCCAGGAATCAAACTTGCATCCTCATGGATACTAGTTGGGTTCTTAACCTGCTGAGCTACAATGGGAACTCCCCCACTCTATCCCTCTATCATCCCATCTTCAACACAAAAATAGCTGATTGTTGGCAGACAACATCCATTATCTCTTCATCGTCTGAATTCTATGGGGATCTTTGGACCCTGGGGCTCCCTGAGCTGCTAGGGACCCAGGCACGAACACTAAGTCCTCTCTCAGTAGCACATATGGCCACTGTTGTAGGCAGGATGCTCGCGTTATCTTACTCATATCCTGCCAGGCCTTATCAAGTGTTATTATCCCCTTTGCTTATACTGGATAAACTGAGCTAAGCGAGTTGAAGTAGTTTACCAGAATCAGAGTGATTTCTGCTACCCTACAGATAAAGCGGGGGAGGGTTCCTTGCTGAAAAGAGATTGAACATTCGTTCTGAGCTACAAACATACATTCGGGAAGTAAAACACAAGACTAGATATGTCCCTCAAAAAAATCCAGAAAAGGGAATTGCTTGTTGGCCTAGCTGTTAAGGATCCAGCATCGTCACTGCTGTGGCTCGTTTGTTGCCTGGCCCAGCGCATGTCGCAGGTGCGGCCAAAACAAACAAAAAAAAACAAAATAAAATAAAAATGAATTTACTTTTTAAAAATCTAGAAAAGGAATTATAGTTTGGGAATTCTAAACATAAATACACTTAACAGGACTATTTCACTGTGAGGGCATTATTCTGTGCCCTGTAGTCAGTGCTAAGCAAACAACTCCCCAGGGTCTGCTAGGACCTGGGAGTCAGAAGGTCTCCATGTACAGAATTTCCCTTAACTACTGTCCAATGTTCAATAAAGGCAGATGATACTTTTAATTCTGAGGATTCTGGCAAAGCTATTGATAAGAAAATATTTCTTTAAGGACTTGAAGTATAATGTTTCAAATGGTACAGCTACAAACTGTATCTAAAGCCATGCAAATAGAAAAAAGATAGCAAGAAAATGATCAGTGAAAAGTGGCAATGGACAATTACTTTTCTTTTTAAAAAATCTAAGTTTTACAAAACTCTCCTAGTCAATTTTTAAAGTCTGGTGAAGAGGAAAGAACATGAGACTTGACCGGAATTTTCACTGTTTACCAGGTTTTGTGTTCCTTTCTCTGAGTTTATTTTATGTAATGGCTATGTAATTCTGGATATAAATGGTCTAAGCCACTGTCTGATGCTCATTGTTACCCCCTTCTCTTTCTAACACTAGGTAGTAATGTCTCACCAAGATCCACTAGAGCAGTCATTCTCTGGTCTTTTCCTAAGACCAGAGAGGCTGGCATTAGGACCCAGCTTGGTGCCCATAGATGCACTCCTTCCTCCACATGCCAAGCATCAAAAGAACAGCTCTGTCCATGAAAATCATAGCACCGGGAGGAGGGAAATCAAACCCAAAATTAATCAAACAGGATGTAATTCCCAGAGCAAACATGCATCAATTAGGGGAAATGTTACCGTCAGGTACCGGGTTTGGAATTTCACGAGGGACTCATAAGGTGAATAAACTAAGCTCTGGCATTGATTATGGAAACCAGCAGCTGTATGATGTCAAGACTGCTGTGATCAGTTCAGCCAGAAATTCACTTTTCAGCGCCTTGATTCTTGGGATTACCTTTGTGCTGACTGACAGTCAAAGAAAGAAAAACTGCATGGCTTAATGGAAAACTTTCTCTGATCTGTTCATCTAACAGCTGGCCGAAATACCAGTGCTGATTTTCTTTGCCTGTTTTTCAGCTATATATGTTCTTTAAATTGGAGCAAGTCAAAGCAGGAAATTCTTCATTGTCCCTTCTATGTACAAAGCATTATATTGACACAGTGAAGGATAGAGACGAGAAAAAGTCTCTCTTAGCTGGAAAGAGAGGGAAGAAAAGCTGATTGCTACTGGGACCTGGATCTATGCCAAGAACGATTTCCCAGCCTTTACATCTATAATTACCTATTTTTTTCTCCCAACAATCATACATGGTACATATGTTGTTCCCATTCTCTGGATAAGGAAATGAAGCTCAGAGAAGCCAATGATTTCAGCCCTGGCTTGTTAAACTCTGACGTCCCTATACCACGTGGCCTTATAATCTGTCCCTAGATCAATGTCCAAAAATCATCCTATCTTTGCAAAGACCACCAAAGGGAGGAGCAGAAGATAGGGAGCATCAGGCCATTACATCAGATTCATTTGCACCTCCTGGATACCTCTGCAGAGGCTGAACTGAAAGTTTTCCCTACCCATCTGTCCAAGTCTGGGTAACATGACCCATTCCTGAAAAGGTGCCTTCATCTCTTCAGTAAGAATAAGTCCTTCCTTCCTTTGAGCTCCCACTGCATGTTGTTTGAACTTCTCTTAGGAAATTTATTCTTTAGCTTTACAAAAAAAAAAAAAAAAAATCCACTGGTTGATTTATGCCTATTCCTTCCCAAAGATTCTGCTTTTTGGAACCCTATTTATCCTCTAAGAATGGACCCACTTCATGGATTCAGCAACTAGTTGCTCTCCACTCTGAGCACACACACAACTTAATTCCTATTTCTTAAATCAGCTGTAAATTTCAAGCCATCACATCAGTTGTGAAGTGTGATTTTTTCTCCCTCTAAATTCAAGATCCTCCTATAGTATTTCTTCCTCATTTACCTCTCCTTGTCATCGATACCAGCCACCGCTGCCCCTAGCATTCTCATCTGCATGGTTCCTTCCACTGGTGACTCCCCTCTTTACTTCTTAGCCAGGCTGGAGTTTAGGAGATCTTTGACACTCAAAGCAGCCACTTCACCTCTTTGAGACTCTGCTCTCAGACTCAAAACTGTCTGCAACCTGAGCTCCCTAGGCCTTTTTCTGGCTGGGAAACAGAGTCTGGAAACTCCTTCTCCAGGACCTATCATCACCTTTATTCACACTGCATTTTCCTGCATTTTTCAAGCCTCCCAAGACAAGGAGAATCCTTTCTATTGGGAGTCAGGGAGAAGGAGAATCTTTTTCCTCAAATCATCATTTTGGCTATACCTGCAGTCCTCTCATTTCTCCTAAGAGTGCAAGCATTTTGAAATTAAGGACTGTCACATTTTTTTCTTAAGGAAAGGAACACAAAAGGAAAGGCTAACGGGGCATGGGAAGGCCAAAAGGAAACTTAAAAAAAAAAAAAAAAAAGACCTTGCTTTATATGTCAAAATTTCTTGCTATCCTCTTTTATTGGCACTCAGTTCAGGGCAGTATGACATTTTGCTTCTGATTCTATCTCCTCCATAGAAGCAAAGACTGCTTTATTCATTGTTGTTAAAATTTAGGGACACAGCCTGGGATGGCGCTTAGAGCTATGCACTGGGTGTTAGGAAAAGTGATTTGTATTTCCCGTTCTGATACTAAGAGGATGGGCGCCCCTGAGAAGGTAATTTCCTCTCTATTTCTCCTGTGCATGAGCCATAAAATCAGAGGACTGTACCAGATTAATGTTCCTAATTCTCAGTCATTCTCATACCATCTTCCTAATTGTGCCACACCTAATTATCATCCATATTAATATTTTTCCTTAAGCTGACTCACTTTTTAAAAACTCCATAAATTTACTGTCAAGGGAAACTTTATATTACTATCATAACACTTAACAAACCTAAAAAGCAACCCTAAAAATTTAAATGATACAAAACAATGTCTTTAAATTCTAGCTAGCATTTTTGCCTGCCAAACACTTTCTGCTTTGTTAAAAAAAAGTGCAAATAGCACCTGTCGGAGAGGTGTTAAAAACACAGTAATAGTAACCTAAAGCTTTCTTCTGGCTGAACAGGAAAAATTGAAGTAGATCTTGGAAAGGAAGTAATATTCTCGAGATTGAGTGTTACTTAAAGGCATTGCCCTTACAAGAGACAAAAGCGTCTGGTGCCACCATAGAGAGGTAGGAGTCCTGGCTTGAAAGCACTAGACTAGATGATACTTAAGTCTCTTTACAGCTCTAACACTCTGCCTAATCTTGTTCTCTTTGCACACAATCTATTTCTTATCCAGATCTTCTTATCTCACATCTGTCCTCAGCCACGCTGCCCTGCTTCCGTTTCCTCCAGTTTCAGTGCCTCCTTGAGAGTTTGGAGTGTTAGGGAGGTCCCACTTCTACCTCCTACTTCTAATAGCCCCTCTCATTTATCTCCACAGGGCTTGTGCTCTCCCTCTGTGCCCACCTCACTTCATTCCAGCAGGAAGAGGCCAGCCCCCCGGGGTTTAGAGGCCAGATGAGCTCCTGACACACCTGGCCATGCTGCTGAAGCCTGCATTTTTCATATCTTATACTTGTCTGCCCATGTCACTCACCCCTGTGGTCAGCACCGTCTCGAAAACACACCTGCTCCAAAGCTAAGCCTGCAGAGAGAGGTGTCAAGCAGAGCTAATGCCCCAGTAGGATCTGGGCCACAGCTTGCAGGAAACTTGCGGAAACTTGTAGAAACTGGTTTTGATCCTTTCCTTTCCAGGGCCAGCCTGAATTCAGCCCTCCAAAGAAATGGTTCGGCATATTCCTAGTGGTAGACATGAGAACACAGATCCAGCCTTTAAGTTTATATCTAGAATGAGGTCAAAGGTTATATGCTACAATCTCTTGAAGTTCCTCTTTGGCCACTATAATTCTCATCATTCCCAGAGTTAAAAATGAACAAGAAAGAGTGACTTGGCTTCTGAGAGTATGGCAATCATACACTGAGTAGTGTTCTCACTGCATGCCAACTATGTGCTACATAAAACACACTGCTGGGCTTTCAGTAAGAAAGAGAAAGCTCTAAGCACTGGCCCTCCCACTCGAAGGTGAAGAAGATAAAAAAAAATTAAAAAAAAAAAAAAAAAACATGAGCATGACCTATAAGCAAATATTGCAGGCAAAGCTTTTCTGAAGTAAATGGCAATATTAGTGCTATATTTTTCTGATTAGGCTTTGGGCCAGATGAACAGTGGGGTCATTTACCTATTGACAGTCACACTAAGCTAGAAATCCAGGATGCAGTTTAAGCACTCCCAGATAGGCGGCAACCCACTGGCTAGTGGAAGAAGCAAATATATGTTTTCTTCTTAAATAAAGAACTCTTGATTTAGGCTACACAGGATTCCCAAAACTTAAAATCAAGCAGTCAAGAACTGATAATGAAAGATTAAGAATACAAAGAAATAAACCATCACAAGTAAGAATCAGCAGAAACACATACAAGGTATAGACCCTCTACCAGACATCTCTTAGATAGCAATTCTGATCGCTTGCCCTCACCTCTCTCACATTCTGGTCGTGGCTCTCATGACCAGCTCTGTGGGTGCTCTGACCAACTTCATTCAGGTACGGCCTGAAAGTATTCCACCTCGGAGTTCCCATCAAGGCTCAGTGGTTAACGAATCTGACTAGCATCCCTAAGGATGCAGGTTCAACCCCTGACCTCTCTCTGGGTTAAGGATCCAGCGTTGCCGTGAGTTGTGGTATAGGTCACAGACGTGGCTTGGAACCTGCATTGTGCGGCTGTGATGTAGGCCGGCAGCCACAGCTCAGATTTGACCCCTAGCCTGGGAACCTCCAAATGTTGCAGGTGTAGCCCTAAAAAGCAAAAAATAAAATATAGAAAAATTTAAAAAATGAAAGTGTTCCACCTCACCCTTGCACTTCATGCTTCCCAACTCCTGTCCCAGGGCTTCTCTGTTGCTGCAAAGGCGAGAAACACTGAGACCCTGCTCAGTGTCTACCAATGTGGAAACCAGTATTTTGGAGGAGTCAATGCCTCATGGGTCAACCTTTGACCAATAGGAGAAAGAGCCAATGGAAAAATTCAATCGCATGTCTCGCTCTGGATAAATGATCTTGGGAGGTAGTTTATATGATTTCTTGTGAGGCTAGGATATAGCACAGTCCTATGCTATGGGATAATCAGGTGCACTGTGTGACAACCACCTAGTGACAACACGGCCTTACTTAAACTATCTCCCCTTACCTGCCTCACTCCTGCTCCCTAGGATTGTGCCTAAAACATAATTGCATTTAACCCCTGATTTCTGGACAATTTAGGCTAGGTCAGTCAGGAACTTTATATGTTTCAGTTATCAGATAAAACATGAGAACATTTTTGAGATTTTTTTAAATTAAAAAACAAGCAACTAAACACTATAAAACAGCCAAACAGATCAGAAAAGGTATGCAATAGAGATAAAATACATACTTACTGAAAATATTTCTTAAAAGTCACTGATACGATAAATCGCGGATATGATTAAGTGAAGAATTAGTGAAGAGAGAATTTGTGAAGATATATCTGAAATAAGCACACAGAGTGTAACACCAAGAGCATTAAAAATATGGAAAGTTAAAATATATGGTGAATAGAAAAAAAGGTCAACATATTTAACCAGAGTCACAGAAAGAGGGTAGAGATATGATGGAAAATAAATATTTTCAGAGTAGGTGAGAATTAGGCATAGCTATTGAAAGACATATATCCATAGATGAAGGAAGCACCACATTTAACAACTAAGAGAAATGTTTAAAAATCTACACCAGGTAAAGCAGAGTGACAATGACTTTAAAAAAAAAGGCAGCTAGAGAACAGGGAGAAAAAAAACACAGGTCATTCACACACACAAGAAAATTAGACTGACGGTATTTTTGAGTTCTCCAAAAAAATACAACCAATAGGTTGTATATAAACATATACTTAGGCAGAGAGAGATGTTTATTATAAGAAGTTGACTAACATAATTATGGATGCTAACAAGTCCTAAAATCTGAAAGCTGGAGACCCAAAAAAGCCAATGGTATAGGTTGACAAACAAAAAATTCCTCAATCCAGGGAAAAATGAAGATTAAAAAAAGAAGCATAGAAATATAGCCCAAAAAAAAGTATAAGCATGATAAGCATAAAGAGATTAAATTTACCAGTTAAAGACAGCAATTCCCAGTTTAGGTAACAAAGCAAAATCTAGTTACACGCTTTTTGCATGAGATATACCTATAACATGAGAACTGGAAATTTTAATGTAAAAGGGTAGAAAAAAGAGACTCCAGGCAAATATTAATTGAAAGAACGCCAGGGTGCTTGTATTATTATCAAAACTAGCTGTGGCAAGAGTTCCTGAAGGTGGCCCCCACCTCCTGGTATTCACAAAGTTGTACCATTTCCTATACTTGAGGAGCTTGTTTCTAATCAACAGAACACAGCAATGTTGAGATGATGACACCTCCATGATCTCTTACAAGAGGCTGTAACTTCTGTCTTATGAACAGACTCTATTCCTTCTCTAACATGTACACCTTGAGGAGGCAAACTGCTATCTTAGAGAGGCCTGGATGGCAAAGAACTGACGATCTCTAGCCGACCACCAGTGAGTAACTGGGACCTTCTTCCAACTTCCCACGAAGAATCAACTGAATGCTGTTGACAATCACAGGCTGAACTTCAAGATGACTCTGGACTGACACCTAATAGTGGCCTTGTGAGAGACTGTGAAGCATGGACATGGCGAAGCCATATCAAATCCTGGCTCTTAGACACTGTGATAAAAAGTAGGTGTTGTTTTAATTTGGGGGTTTTTCATTACTCAGCAAAGGTAACTAATATACTAGAAGCATTATGAGATTTAGAAGCATTATTATTGATCACTACTTAAGATAAAAGTTTAACTCACCAGGAAAACCTAGAAATTCTAAGTGTACATGAATCTAATATAATAGACTCAAGTGACATAGTGAAATTGGAAATTTGGGAAACTACCGTTACAATGCAAAGAGAACTGAGTCAAGAATGGCAAACCAGACCCTAAGTTTTGGTATGATTTTCCATATAACCTTGTATAAATTACTTCATTTTCCTGAGCCTGAAATCCCTGTATTTCTATGACTGTGTGTCCAATGTATTTTAAGTTTCCTTTTCTTACTAAGTTTTTAAGTCCATAAACATGTTCTAAAAGGAAAAATCTTTTAAATGTTGTTATAAATGCATGGGTTTCTCTTTCATATCTCATGCAGTTGTGGAAAAATCTTTGGGGCTCCTGGACCAGTCCAAGCAAATGTTCCACTTTGCTAGCTACAATACACTGAAGAGCAGGGCCATGTATGACTACAGAAAGCTAAGAGAGTTTAATTCAAAAAGACTCAAACAAGCCCCTTTGGGACATGTCCCACTCCTCCATCCAAGTATCACAGAAGAGCTTTGTGCAGTTTGCCCCCACCCCCAACTTTTCAATCAATAGGTTAAGTCATCGTGATTGAAGAACCCAAGCCAGATGCACAGCAAGTAAAAAAGCCACATTCGTGGTAGGGCAGCATACTGCAGAGGATTTGCTTTCAGAGGTGAAGTCAAAAAATCCTCTGAAGGAATTTAAAGACCATGGAATTATGATCACATTGAGGCCGATAGTAACCTCGTCCCTCCCAATAGGTAAGGACATTAAATAATGCAAAAGTCAGTCCGCCAGGTATTGATCTGGCATAAAAAGTCTCACTGGTGAAACCATATATATATATATATATGTGTGTTTGTGTATATATATATATATATATATATATATATATGTATGTATGTATATATACAGCTACAATACAAAAAAGAAATGCAGGTTCAAATATATATCTCTATATAGAGATATATATACACACACGCACACATGCACACACACACACACATATTGCTCTTTTCTTGCTTTGTAAATGTAAGCCCTGATTCTTTGTCTTCAGGCAGAAATTTAGCCATATTCTCCTGCAGGTAAGTCGTCTACAAATTCTAGCCCGAGGGTAGACTTTTCTACTTTGTATTTAATGCTGTTTGAAGATGCCTGAGTGGAACTTATGAAATTCCCAGCATCACATAAGAGGTTTGTATTTTCCATTTAACCCCTGAGTTCTGCCTCCTTTTCACAAATTGTCTCAATGCTGCAGGCGGTCCCCTCCAGCCTAGAATTGCCTGAGCCAGGAGAGGCCTGTCTGAATCTTTCAGGACAGCTTTGAGTTTGGCATCATATCTTTACCACATCCAATCCCAGGTGAATATGAAATCTGGAAATATTTGTATCAAGTCAGAGCACCTTTCTAGCCCAGAAACAGAAGCTGATCTTCCATTTATCCCGGGCGAAAAAAAAAAAAAAAAACAGACTGTTTAATACTAACTTCTGGTGTCAAGCAGGCTTGTTTTCAAATCCTGGTTCAGCCACTTACTATTTAACTTTGGGTAAATTTCTTAATCCCTTGTACCCTCAGCTGCCTCATCGGTAATACAGGAATAATGTTAGTGCCAGCCTTAGAAGTTTCTCTGAAAAAATAAATATCAAAATGTATATATATGCTGAATACAGAACCTGACATACAAATATTTTAATAAATTCTACTCAACTGCTAATAACATAATTATCACAAAAAAAGAAAAACACAAGAGTTTTATTGTGTCAGAAGTCCCCAGCCAGTCATAAACCAGCTAATCCAGTGCTGCAGGGAACACAAAGATAAACTCCCCACCTACTATTTTATAGACCAGAAACCCATGTCTCAGAGAGGTCAAGCAAATTGCTCAAGTTCACACAGCAAGATCATGCACAGTCTCACAAACAGCAGGATTCATGTTAACCAAAGCAGAGTCAGTAGGGATCCTATAACATTAATTCAAAGAGCTCACCCCTAAAGTTAATATATTTTTAGGCCCGATAAAGCTCACGTAATGGGGAATGCTCGGGAATCCAAATCTACTTGGCATTCTCAGAAGCGTCCTTGGGCTGCTTGAAGATTCGCAGCCTATAGCTTTTGGCAGTCCCCAAAGAGGGAGCTCTTTCCACTAACAAAATACAAAATGCAAAATTAATAAAAAGACCCTTTGAAACTGACAAATGTGCCTCAGGCAAACTATCTGCCCAGCAGCTGGTTAAAAATTAATCAGTTTTTTTTTTAATTTTTTTTTCCAGGCCTGTACATCTTTTGTATGGAACTCCCAGTCTGAGTGTGGTCAAAGTTTGTTAAACAAGAAATAATAGCCAAAGCTTTTTAATTCTGCAGATAAGCAGTGGATACCTTAAATGGCTCTGCAACATTCAAGAAACTAATTGCCCAGGTCTCAACAAAGCTGGATAATTCTTTAATAATTTTTGTTCTGTCTCTTAGAAAACCTAAATTGGCAACTATACACCAGTCAGTGAACCTTAACAGCAATTCAGGCTTATGAATTACACTCTAGCTTTTTCTGGGAAGTTGACCAAGGCCTAGACAAAGAAGCAGGTGGAAGAAAAGAAGGAGGGGAAGAATGAGAATGAATATAAGAATGAATCTACTGGCAAAACAATGAGAGTTTTATAAGAAAAACAAAAAAAACTCTAAGAACTTTGTGCAGAGTCTACTGATATCACTGTCACTTGGACATTGGTGAGATTTTCAACTCTTGGTCAACCAAATGTTTCCTACCCAAAAAAAACACACTAAAAGGCCTAGCCCAGATTTGATTTGTTTTACCTACTCTCCCTCCATAAACGTGTATACAAATAAGACCCAGGTAAATAACCATCCAAGATGGAAGCTGTCCACCAAAAAGTACATTAGACAAGTTCCAGTTTGCTACAAACTGTAGCAGCAAACATACAACTTTTCTGGTCCCAAATAAAGGGGAGGATGGGGGTTGGAAGAGAGAGAAGTTTTAGTCGATGGTGAACAAGAAAAGTTATTTCTATAGCATAGCCTTGCGAGAGATGAAGGAACTTAAGTTTAAAAATACCTAGACCATGGAACTGAATTCCTAGGGTGTGACGGGTGTATGCTGGGGAGAGGGCAGAGTGGAGGGATGAAGTCAGGTAAGAGTGTCGTCTAGGTGCTGCTGTGTCTTGGTCGGGGGCAATCTCGTATCCTGGAGGTGAACACTGAGAGTTTTCTGAAGGGATGAGGCTTTTCCCTCTCAATTAATACACCGAGTAATTGCTAATGAATGCTTTATATAACCATAAGAATCCAAGTCATTTGTATGTTTTAGCCATGAGTACATCCCATGCTGCCCCGTTTTAAGATATGGTCTGGCAACTCTCTTAGGATAAAGGGAAGGATAATACATACAATGCTCAGTTCACACCACTGTGGGAGGCAGGCTAGCGGAGAAAGGATGGTTACGGGCTTGAGAGTTGGATCTGTATCTCAATCTCAGTGCCCCACATACCAACTATTTAAGAAATGTCCTTCACTTCTTTGAATCTTGCTTTCTTCATTATAAGTTAAAATAATAATACCTGACTTTAAGGGTTATTGAGAAGTTTAATTAGATAATGATTAGAAAATGAATAGCAGTGTGTGATCTATTCTTGATACAGAGTAAATGACTGTTTCTTATACACATTCATATCTATACTATCGATATACCAGGAGCTCAGGCAGTTGCTGTTCCTGTTAAGTTTTGAGTTCTGTTAACTCCCATATTTCTCTGGTTCCAAATTCTTGGCTCCTATTTCATTCCAGTTCTGGCCTCACTTGGCACTTGTACTCACTAGAGAGTCCAACAATTAATTCCTGGCTTCACTCTGATTTCACTCTTTGCTTCCAAGGCCACACCTTACAGAACTCTGGAAAACCCTTGACAGTTAAAATAATAACAACAAAATGATTTCTGATCCTTATTTAATGCTAAATATACCATGAACTCTTTTCAGAAGTTTAGATATTAAGCTTCAAGGCATATAACCTAAGCACTATATTATCTCCATTTTGCAAATGAGGCAACTAAGTAACAGAGAAGTGACTTGTCTAAGCTCACATAGCAAAGCTGGAATCTGAACTTAGGCAATTGAGCTCCAGAAGCTTGTTCTTAACACTAGAGCTAAAATTAACACTACAGCTAGCCTGCAGTGGTTGAAAAGGTGGCATTGGTTGAATATTTAGTATGTACTAGTCACTAAATTAAGTGCTTGATATCTTTAATATATTTAAATGTTCACAATGACCCTGTGATGTGGAAAACATCATTAACTTCATTTTCAGATCAGAAAACAGAAGCTGAGATATATCCAACAATTTACTGCAAGTCCATCTGACTTCAGATTTGCTTAACTGAAACTGCAGCACTACCTACAAATGCATGCACCATTTAAGCTGTCCTCTAGGAAAAGTTCTAATATGTTAACACCCAGAAATCAAATGAAAATTTCATACTCAAAGACCTTCATCCCAGCCTCTATACCTTCCCTAGTTGGCTGAACCAAATGAATAACTAAAACAAACAAAAGTCATCCAAATTAGAAAGGAAGAAGTAAAATTGTCTCAGTTGATAAGTGACATGATATTATATATAGGAGATCCTAAAGACTCTACAAAGAAACTGACAGAATAAACAAATTCAGTAAAGTTGCAGAATATAAAATCAACATACCAAAGTCAGTTTTATTTCTATACACTAACAGTGAACTACCAGAAAGACATTAGGAAAACACCCCATTTACACTAACATCAAAAAGATTAAATCTTAGGGATAAAGTTAATCAAGGAAGTGAAAGATCTATACACTGAAAACCATAAAATACTGATGAAAGAAACTGAAGACAGTACAAACAAATGAAGAGATAGTCCATGTTCGCAGATTAGAAGAAACAATATTATTAAAACGTCCATACTACCTAAAGCAATCTACTGATCTGATGAATCCTCATCAAAATTCCAGTAGCATTTTTTACAGAAATGAAGTGTGTATTGAAACACAAAAGACCCCAAATAGCCAAAGCAATTTTGAAAAAGATGGAAAAAAAGTTGGAGACATCACACTTTTTTACTTCAAACTATATTATAAACTTATAGTAATCAAAACAATGTGGTATAAGCTTTTTATGCTTGGATGCATAGATCAATAGATTAGAAAGCCCAGAAATAAACCTATGATGGTCAGTTAATTGTGACAAAGGAGTCAAGAATATACAATGGGGAGAGGACAGTCTCTTCAATAAATGATACTGGGAAAACTGGATAGCCACATGCAAAAGAATGAAACTGGACCTCTATCTATATCATACACTAAAATCAATTCAAAATGGATTATGGACTTTAATATAAAACCTGAGACTGTAAAACTCCTAGAAGAAAACACAGAGAATCCTCCTTGATACTGATCTTGGCAATGCTTTTTTGGATTTGACTTTAAAAGCAAAGCTAATAAAAATATAACTAACCCAAAACTAAACAATTCATCAACAAAATGAAAAGGCAACCTATGGAATGGGAGAAAATATTTACAAATAACTTATCGTGTAAGGAGTTAATATCCAAAATGTACGTGGAATTCATACAACTCAATAGGAAAAAAACTCAAATAACCCAATTAAAAAATAGGGAGAGGATCTCTGAATAGACATTTTTCTTTATATATGTGAAACCATAGAACACTTAACACTTTGGTTTTTTTGTGTGATATTACGTTTGTGGGATTATTCATGTTATTGTATGTTATGGTTTATTCACTTCTATAGCTGTGTATATCCCGTTGTATGACTAATACCATAATTTCTTTACCCATTCTACTGTTGATTTACTTTTGGACTGTTTCCAGATTTGGGTCGTTATGAGGAGTGTCACAATGAATGCATTTCCACATGTGTTTTGGAATGGAAAATCTATGCATTTCTGTCAGGTATCAGTTAAGTTCTTTACAAAGCCTTGGAAATGTCTCTTTTACAATGCTGATATATCTTTTGGAACAACATTGCCAGGGATTCTGAAAGGTGCTTTGATTTCTTTGCGCATGTGGAGAAAGCTTAAGGATTAGATACCACACAAGTTGTGGCTGAGGTTCAAACAGCAAGAGGTCCCCATTAGCCCACTAATCTTCATATTTACCGGAAACAGTCCTCCCAGTGTGAAAAGTCCCAGAGAGAAAGCCCAGTTTTCCTGGTGTTGGATCCCATTAGGATCAGAGGCACCTATGAGGTGCTAATGACCGCTGGTCTTTAATCATGTGAATTTAGTGATAAGAGGGCTGCCAGTTTGGGTTGTTCTGCCTAGATTTAGGATTATCCAGACCACCCTGGCTATTTTCCAGAGTTCTAATGATTTTGCTCCCGCTTCTATACTAGGTTTGGGTTTTCAAATTCACAGGAAAACACTCTCTTATGGGCTCCCTTTTTTCACTTGCTAGGCTCTCTCCCCCACCCATCCTACTCTATTCACCTATTTCAGTGCCAAGAAAAGGAAAGTGTGAAATTCTACCCAGCTGGAGTTTCTCTAACTGCACATATCAGATATCATTAGATGGAGAAATAAGTCCTTGGAGACCTACAAGTCTATAGAAAATTCCTAGTCTGGCATTTGAGCCTCTCTACAATTTGGCTCCCACATAATTTTCAACATGCCCTTTTCTGACACAGGTGTGCTGCTTTCCTCACTGCTTCCCTTCCACTGAAGATACATCCCCATTTCCCTGATCTCTTCATACTACTTCTCCTTCCTAGAAAATCTTATAAGAATATTTATATATATATGCATTCCTTATACTTCAGACACTTTGCTAAGTGTTCAGGAATAAAAATGAGTAAAACATAGACTTACTTTCAAGACACTTTTATTTTGATATGGGAACAGGAAAGCAATATTGCATACAGATATTCCCAGTAACTGGTGAAGGGAGATACCTAGGAAATACCAGCATAGCTGCTGTGCACCTGTCTAGATCAGAACTAATAAGGCTCTGGTAGACAACTGAGTTACAAAATGTCAAGGGTGCAGTGCAAAATGAAAATGCTGGGCTCTTTATTAAAAAATTATGATGAATTTAAAGGTGTCAATAACAGAGCACTAAGCCAAGCAGAGGTTCCTGTGCCACTGGTCAGCTGCCCATAAAGCCATCTCATTGTTAGAGACTACTTCAGAAAGAGAAAATCAAGAGAAAACCTCATGCGGAGTTCCCGTCGTGGCACAGTGGTTAACGAATCCGACTAGGAACCATGAGGTTGCGGGTTCGATCCCTGCCCTTGCTCAGTGGGTTAAGGATCCGGTGTTGCCATGAGCTGTGGTATAGGTCGCAGACACGACTCGGATCTGGCATTGCTGTGGCTGTGGCACAGGCCGGCAGCTGTAGCTCCGATTTGAACCCTAGCCTGGGAACCTCCACATGCCGCGGGTGCGGCCCTAAAATGACAAAAAGAAAAGAAAAAGAGAGAAAACCTCATGCATCTGCCTGTCTCGGGAAAGGAGATTTAGACAATCAGTCAATATTGGGATTGAATTAGTTATGAGTAAATAGAAAAAAACTATGCAAACATCAACAACAAAATAAGACAACTATTTCTCCTAGAAAAAAAGAAGTTGGGCAGAAAAAGAAAAGCAATTGTTTATTTCCGTGGCTCAGCTGTGAATACTGTTTGCATAGTATATTAGCCAGGGTTCTGCAGAGAAACAGAACCAATGGGAGAGAGATATATATGAATAAGAAAGAGACAGAGAAAGATTTTCAGAACTTGGCTCACAGGACTGTGGGGCTTGGAAAGTCCAAAAGCTGAAGGGCAGGCGGGCAGGCTGGCTGGAATCCAGCAAAGAGCTGATGTTGCAGTCCACGCCCAAAGGCAAACTATAGGCAGAATTTCTTCCTTCGTAGGGCACATCAGTCTTTTACTCTTAAGACCTGCGACTGATCAGATGAGGCCCAACCACATTATGTTTTACTCAGAGTCTACTGATTTAAATGTTAATCTCATCTTAAAAAAAATAAAATAAAATAAAATAAAATAAAAGCCCACACAGTGACATCTAAACTTGCGTTTAACCAAATATCTGGGTACTATATATACCCTAGCCAAGTTGAAACATAAAAGTCACTACATACATACTCATAATGATTTAAACACTAGATGCTAATCTAACCAAAGTTATGACAAGCTATATTGGAGAGATGGGGAGGATAGGAGGTGTGCCCATGTGTATAGTGGTGGGGCTGAGGGAGGAAAAAAGCTAAACCTCATCTTCCACACAGTGCAGGGGGAGATCGAAGAACAATGACAAAAGTAACAAATCAAGGAGAGGCAATACAGTCATATTTTTTAAAAGAAAAGGAAGTAGATGCCAGCATGATAGCCTAAAAGTGGTAAAAAGTTCCCCTCTTGAGAAGCAGGAAAAGACAGGAGGGTGTAGGAAAATGCTGCTTTATATAACATACCCTATAGTTATATTTGGCTTTTTAAAGTATGTGCATGTATAACTTCGATTTTAAAATACAAACACCTGAAGAAAAGAGGAAAAGATATCTGTAGAAAATGAACAATAGCAAATCAAATATAAACAACAGAAATCAGTGAGAGGTGCTGACACAGAATGAGGTTTATGCACTGAGAATAAGGACAGGTCCGTTCAGAATTGACTGAGAGGCTGGGAAATTTCCTTACAGAAGGACCCACTTAAGCCAAATAAGAATTTGCATGGACAACACACTTGGGAAAGGCATTCCAGGCAGATGTCCTACACCCCATGTCTTATATCCTACTTCCCATGAGTTCCAATTTGCTCCTACACAAAAACTTAACTGAGGGCCCTGCTCAGTCTCCCTTCATCCTTAACATCTTTCTGCATCCTTCTGGAAAGCTGCTACTTCCTTCCTTGGAACTCCTACTGCATATAAATTTCACCCCACATCCACTGGGTTATTTAGTGAGTGGACCTTTCCCTGACAAGATGCCTGTTTTATCGCATGTGCTTAGAACAGTATCAAGCACACAGTAGGTGTGTAGAAAATACTGGAGGATTGAGAGAGGGAAACAGAGCAGCGTTTGGAAGGTATCTTGCTGCCCCCTTGCAGAAACACAGGAAGTCAAATTTCCATAACCAAACTAAGCTGTCATGGCGACAGAATATAGCTCTTCTGACCCTACATAGGCGTCTAATGACAGCTCACTGTGTGTAAACAGATGTCAGGTTTAAATCAATCTTGCTTCCTGACACCTTACTTAAAAACAGTAATTATGTGCTGATTTTTGAATATGCAACCCTAGGTAAATTATCTATCTCCACCCTCCTCCCCAAGTTTTAATTTTTTAATATCAATTAAGTTTTTTTTAAGGCATTCACAGCAGGAGACACACACAGTGAGGCTAAAACAAAAGAGTGAGCTTGTGCAGAAAGTGGGAGAGAATAGAGGGTAGTGAGGCAGTACCAACTGTAACAACAGAGCAGTGAGACCTGAAAAGCAGAGGTTGTCAAAAAATACACAGGCAATCACGGGGTCGTGGTAAGGGGACAGGGCTAGCAGCGCTCAAGTCAGGACACCCAGGCGTGGTCAGATGCAGAAACACTGACATCTCCAGAAGGAATTGCATGCCAGAAGGAAGAGGCATATCATGCAGAGAACCCAAGGGAGATATGCTCGGTCATGCTCTGATCTCTGAGACTTACAGAGGGACCTGTCCCTTTGAGACCCCTCAGCAGCGCATACCTGAGACAGTGATCAGCGCCCTAATGACAATGATGCCTCTTCTTCTACCTCCTACAAAAAGATGCTCTTGCAGGAGAAGAGGCATTCCCTCGACCCTTGGAAGAAAGTAAGGGCTTTTCATTGCATCTCAGTTTTTATTAGTTGTGTGATCACAGGCAAACACCTAAGCTCTCTGAATGAGGAAAGATTAACTCTGGAGCTTGAGAGGTTGTGCTTTCATTTAATGCTTTGTAACTTTAAGCAAGTTACTTGACATTTCTAAGCTTCAATTTCTTTGGCTGTAAAATTGATATATTAATTGTTCCTATCTCATAGGGATGTTGGAGGAAAATAAATGTCAGGCATGTAAATCTCTTACTGTATGGCCTACTACTAATAAAAAGATAATAATTTTCTTACTTTAGGAATTTGATGGGTACAAAATTGACAAGGATATATTTGAAAAGCACCGGCTTTCAAATATAAAAGTGGATTAGTGTTTAATTATGGATTCAAGTGCCCACTTTTGAGTGTTAGATGGGCAGTCCTGGCTGAGAGGAGGAGTAACTGACCCTGGCATCAGTGTTTTATCATTGGCAAAGATAGCCAAAATGGAAGGAAGGGATGCTAACAGACAGAAATGCCCTTGGACGGACTAACAATGGGATGAGATAGATCTGAGTGAGACCAAGGGCACATGTTCAACCTGGAGACTGAACATCACAAAAAATAAAGAGATTATTATCCATTTGTGCCCAAATGATACAGTGATTCCCTATCTCTTCCATTTGCTCAAGTGGTTTCCATGTAGCAAGTATGACCCTGTCTCTGCCTTTCCAAATCCCACCAATCTAGATTGGTTGGTGGGAGGGATTCCTGCTACCCTAGCCACATTTAGCTCATTGCGAGACTAAGCAAGGAACTGTGTAGGTTCCTCAAGAAGCAACTGGTGCTCTCACCTCTGCCTCTCCTGTGCATCACCCTGCACGCCTGCCCAGGATCCAGCACTGACACTGTTCATCTAAGGTCTGAACTGCTTACTGGGACCTAGACTCCCTTTCTCCTTTTCAGTGTGCTACTCTCCCCCTTTCTAGCTGCTGACCTGGTTACCTCCACATTTTCAGCCCTAGCTCAGCTTCCAGCTTTGCACTGATTCAGGAGCTACATCTTGGCTTCTCCAACCTAGACAGTTACAAGGGCCCTCTCTCTCCACAGCCACAGCTGCCTTGGCTGGGAACTCCTCTTGGATCCTCCAGGGTTTTGTATCCTCTTCTCAGTATCCCTGGGGGTCAGTGATCTCCAGCTCTAAGAGTGAGCCCTCTCTGCATGTCAGATGCATTCCAAAGTCTAAAATGCCTCTGGACAAGGAGAGGCTGCTCTTCTGCTCTTCAGGGCAACACAGCCATTTTTGAAGTTCAGGATTACTACTTTTTTAATGTTTGCTTTGTTTGGTTCATTCGGGATAGAAGCCCTGAGGCATCATTTTAACAGGAAGACATGCTTGTGGAAACTCAAAGAAATTTTAATATAAGCATAAGCCCAAGAGGATTCATCCAGAAACTCCAATATGTCCTAGCTGGAAGTACCCTGTGGGTCCATCTTTCTAAACTCCTCATTGTATAGAAAGGGGCTGTGGTCATTTGACCAAAGTCCTCAAGAGCAGTGGAATACATCTAGGATCAGAACTCAGAAACCCTTTTCCTGGCACACTACTTACCCCATCACGTGTATCCACTTCTACCTTTGGTGTGCTTTGGCCAAATGGACACACCCATTGGTTTCTAATAGCAAACCAAGTTCTCCCACGGCTAATCAGGAATCTCTACTCGTTGGCAGACTGCCCCTCACTCCATCCCAAGTCCATCCACAAAGTTAAGTCATGGCTATGTCTACTTGGCCCTTTGAACTTGGATTCTGTTTCTCGCTTTGGCTCCAGGACTCTGCAGCTATTCCTCACTTGGACTGTCTCTCTGTGGCCTCTCTAGGGCTCACACCTCTAACCTGGCCCACTGACAAGTGTCCAGTCAGGCCCATCTCCTCCCTCAGGAAGGTGACATCTTAATACCACTTTAAAATATGCTCCACGAGTGGTTTCCCAAAAGCCCCTTGAGCCATAGGCTACTGGCAACAATAATGACCCTGAGGAGGAGCAAGGGACAGTGCCCAGAGCCACACTTAACTTGAATCTTTAGCTGCTGAGCTACATGGAAAGTGTCTCATCCTATCAGGAAGCTTATATTTTTCTCCTCTTTCACTCTTTAAATGCCTCTAAATAGCCAGGACTAGTGTCCTGCTTAAAGAATCTTCAGTAAAGTGGGAGTTGCCTTGCAGATGTCCACAGAGAGATGAGATATCCAGAAGTCTCCCATACAAGTATGGGATGTCTTCCAAGTACTAAAGGGACAGCTTTATAAACACCCCCTCCTATACTTTTCTGGGGAATAAGGCCCGAAGCCAGGCTTCTCCACCTGTGCTGAGAAATCCATTATCACTTCATAAGCATTCTCTCTGGACATCCCTTAAAACCACTGCCTGAATGTGGTACTTCAGCAGGCAAAACCCAGCCCTACTCCTTCCCACGTTCCTGGACAGAAATGAGAGAGAAGCTGCTAAAAACTTTCTGAGGGAGCAGGGTACCTAACACCTGCTCTGGGAACCGTTTTCTTTCTCCTCACCTTCACAAGGCTGCAGCATCATGGCCCGGGGCTTTCCTCTGAAGGCCACCATGGGGCCTAGGAGGAGACGGCACAGTGGTCCCTATTGTTCTTCCCTGGCAAAAAAGGTTCCTGATGAAGTGTACGAGGTCATGGCTGCAGAGGCAAGGCATCTCCTAGAGCTTTTGCTCCAGTTCAGTTTCACTTTCATAAAAGCAAAGATTTGGCAGATATCAAGGTGTTCTGAGAACAGGACAAACACAGATGTGCATGCACTCGACAGCATCCTCTTCATGTCTTCTGTCATGTCTCTGATTTATTTGGGAGAGCTGCCACTATAACAGGTATTCAGCTGAGCCTAGAAGAGCCAGTACAGTATATAAGCCAGATGCCCTCTCGTTGCATGAACCACCCCAGTACCTCAGACAGCAGGAAGCACAAAGCCTCATATGTTACCATGATCAATCAGATTTTACTATGCTTTGACGTTTAGCAAATCCAAAATGTTAAGACTTATTCCCAGTAGTTCCCATCATGGCACAATGGAAACGAATCCAACTAGGAACCATGAGGTTGCAGGTTCGATCCCTGGCCTTGCTCAACGGGTTAAGGATTCGGCGTTGCCATAAGCTGTGGTGTAGGTCTCAGACACAACTCAGATCTGGCGTTGCTGTGGCTGTGCTGTAGGCCAGCGGCTACAGCTCCAATTCGACCCCTAGCCTGGGAACCTCCATATGCCACGGGTGTGGCCATAAAAGACAAAAAAAAAAAAAAAAAAAGACCTTATTTCCAAGCCCTTCTTTTCCCACAGATGGTGATCACCTGTCCTGAGGGCCACAACTCTTCTTGTCCCAGGGCATGGCAGACAGTGCTACTTCACGGTCTTACCTACTGGACCCCCACCCCCACCCCAGTCCTCTGGACCCCCTTAGCATTTATTCCTATTATACTGACCCAGCCCTTTCTGGTAATTCAGATCCATTCTCAACTCTTGAACTGTCTTGAGCTCCTTGAAAATAGATTTCATGTCTCCTTAAACTTAGAACACCTAAAAGTCTCATGCTCAGACTTAAGCCCTCATTAATTTGGCCTCAATCCTATAACTATCCTAGAAGACTCTACAAGTCTACAAACTGACCTCCACCCTCTGACATGTTAATGCCTTATCATTTCCTCTGTAGTGCTTTGTGCTCTGATCTCACATCTGCCCTCTAACTCTGAGTTCTTCTCTAACCACCATCCTCCGGTTTGGTGTTTCTCTGTGACTTCTAAGCAGCCTCCATCTCAAGTGCCCTCTGTCCTCACTTGTACAGACCTAGAGCTGGGAGATCTGAGTCATAGGCTGGCTCTGTCATGCTCCATCGACTTGATCCTGGGCAAGTCATTTAACCTACAGTGTCTGCATCTACCAAAAAAGTAAGTTAACCCACATGGTCTCTGGGCTCCTTCTCAACACTCAACATTTTCTGGTTCTAAAACCCAAATAATATATGTGTTAATCTTCTGTATACACACATTTACACTATCATTATATTTATATTAAAGGGGGCATGCAACAAAAGGCAAGCAGCAGTTCTAATAGATTTTCCTGACCTCCCTGTTCTAACAGGCTCTTTCCTTAGGGAGCGCTTGTTTTTCCTGCAGTCTTTGAACCTCTCGCAGGCCTGCTCATTATTTTGTTGTCTGAAGTTAGGCAGGAACGTTTCTGTGATTAATTAAGCAAAAGGCCCCGGTGCTAGTTGTGCAAGAACCATCAGATAATCACGCCTTTGGGGTGCTCACCAGGCCTGGGGAGCAACTGGGCTGGGGTCCTCAGAGGGTTGATTAACTCTGGGAATCTCAGGCCTGCCCTAGACACGTGGCTGGCGGAGACACCGTCCCACTTTATAGAAACTGTCAAAGGCTTGCTTTGCAGGGTGTTGCAGCGATTGGAGAATCAGGCCTACAAGGTTCCCCTATTGTGATGGGCCCGCTGGCAGACCTTGCGGACTACTAAAGCAGGAAACTTTAAAAGGAGGACTTTTAAGCTTTTCCTAAGGATCCAAGATCCACAGCAGCATCTCAGGAGGTGTCTGGTTGTGAGCGACTAGATGAGAGCAAGCAGAAGGGCTCTAACCCCAATTTAGTTCAGCTTTGAGATGCATATCAGTTTCCTAGTGCGGCTAAAACAAAATACCACAATTCAGATGGCTTAAAACAACAAAGTTATTCTCTTACATCTCTGGAGGCTAGAAGTCTGATATTAAGGTGCTGGTTAAGTTGGTTCCTTCAGGAAGCTCTGGAAAAATCCCTCCTATACGTCTCTCTTTCCTTCTGGTGGTTGCTACTAACTCTTGGCATTCCTTGGCTTATAGACGCATCACTCCAGTCTTGGTCTTTGCCCGGCCCTCTTCCCTAAGTGACTGTGTCTCTGCAAATCTCCCTCTCCTTTCTCTTATAAAATACCAGTCATTGAACTTAGCACTAATCCAGCATGAACTCAACATGATTACCTCTGAAAAGACTATTTATAAATAAGGTCATATTCATAGGTACCAGGGTTGGCAGTTGACTATGTATTTTGTGGAGACACACTAAACCCCTTATAAATTGCCTTTTGTTGTTATTCAGCACCTAAGATTTAATTTGAAGAACGCATTCCATAACCAAAATAAAGTTAGAAATCAAGACTGTAAAATATTGGAGAGATTATGACAGAAATCTTCCTGCTCCAAAATCTCCATTGAGCCCAGGACGCCAGTCTCATAAGGGCTCAATGGGCAGAAAATTACCCCTCTGACCAATCCTCCCCTTGGCACCTGCCCAAGCTTTCACCTTATGTTTAAATCATGGTTCAATCAAAGAAGCAGAACCTTGTGGAATCTGGCAAAGGAAACTCTGTTAGGCTGTCACCTCCACCTGCTGGAGCTTGACTAGTGCAGACAGTTAGGAAGGGAAGATGGATGTAAAGCTGGGGACAGTAAGAACAAGCCAGAACCAGAAGCATGAACTGGGGTCCATGAAGATAAGCCAAAACCGGGACAGTGCTTGCTTGAGATCTCTGATCTCGTGGGTATGAGGGTTCCACAGAAGCCAGGGCCCAGGGAACAAAACACGTGGCTCAGGAGTCTGAGAAGCTGGAAGAGGATTCAGGGAAGATGGAGCAGCTGCAGTCCTGGTGTTACCTCTCACCAAGGAGGTGAGCTCACAGATAAGTGACAGTAGGGCTGCTTCCTCACAAGAATTTCACTGGTGGCCTACCTTAACTGGAAACATACAGGAAAAGGACTTATGGGAAATGTACTTCAGCTTACCCAAGCTGGTACAATACAAAGATGCCATATCTAATTAAGGCCTCCCTCTGTCAGTCCCTTCAAACTCCCTTTGCCTCTCTCACAGGACTGTGAATTCAGGACTAGAGGCCAGGTCTCATTCATAGCCATAGCTCCATGTTGTGTGCAGTATGTAGGATTCAATGTTAGGTGCTCAGAGAATGATAATCCAATTGCACAGACCTGTACCACGAAGAAAGAGACCTCCAAGACAAATCCCAAAATAATCTTGGCACTTCAGCTAGATTAGACTCAGAGACCGTCTATTGAGTACTAACTGTGCACTAAAAACTGTGCTCTCCTAGATATTGCCTCTTTCATTCTGTGGCAATGCCATGCGGAAAGTACGACTCTCATTTTAGATAACAAAATCAAGCTTCAGGGAGATTAAGTCACTTGTTTGAGACTATGACAGTTAAGATTTAAAACCAGATCTTCTGAAGCCAAATCCACTACAGGCTCAGAGCTGGCTAAGGAATTTATGCTTCCATCCCTGCTTTCAGACAATATTAAAAAAAGTATCAGCAGCATAACTTATACAGGAGAAAATCTAATTTGACTTTTAAAGGATGGACCCAGTTGCACTGGTGCTCTGCAGAAAGTGGAAAGTATGGTGCCAGAGGCAATTAACCCTGAGTAATGGGAACTTTTAGCAAACCAAATGGGCCACATGCTAGAGCAAGAGTGGCTGTTCCAGGGGGAGATGATGAACTTGTGAGTGAATCCCTGTCGCCTCTCTAAGCTCTTCAGACATGGCTATGTGTTTACCAAATTAACTATTAAGGAGAGTTAATCTAGAGGACTTCACCAGAGAGAAGGTGACAAGCAACCAATGAAGAGTAAGAAAATCAAGGAAAAAAGATGGGGAAAAAAAATCAGAGCTTTCCCCTGCAAAGCTTCTAGGTGGGGAGACTGGATTAGATTCAAGAAAGAGAATGAAGATCTTTACCTGAATTAGGTGGATGGGTTAGGGAGACAGTGTGAAATATCAATTCCAAAAAGTGTACTTTGTTTCCCTAAGCAAAAGAAGGAGTTAGGGGGTTATTAGGAAGTTCAGGCTTGGGGACTTCCTGAGAGTATCTATGGATCTAACAGGAAATGAAATAAGTTCGGTTAGGAGAAAATTATAAAGTAGAAAAAAAAAATGGACAGAGTGTTCCTGTTGCTGCTCGGCAGGTTAAGAACCCACCTAGTATTCATGAGAATGTGTAGTCAATCCCTGGTCTCGCTCAGTGGGTTAAGGATCCGGCATTGCATGAGCTGCAGTGCAGGTCACAGATGCAGCTTGGATCCTGCTTTGCTGTGGCTGTGGTTTAGGCCAGTAGCTGCAGTTCCAATTTGACTCCTAGACTGGAAAATTCCATATGCTGCAGACGGGGCCCTAAAAAGACAAAAAAAAAAAAAAAAGGACGTAAACACAATGGAATACTACTCAGACACAAAAAAGAATGAACTAATGCCATTTGTAGCAATGTGGATGCAACTAGATTCTCATACTAAGTGAAGTCAGAAAGGGAAAGACAAATACCATGTGATATCACTTATACATGGAATCTAAAATGTGGAAACTATCTATAAAATAGAAACAAACTCAAAGACATAGAGAATGACTTGGGGTTGCCAAAGGGGAGGGGGACGGAGTAGGATGCACTGGGAGTTTGGGGTTAGTAGATGTAAACTATACATTTATTTTTTTATCTATTTTTTGTCTTTTTTTGGGGGGGAGGAGCACCCGCAGCACATGGAGGTTCCTAGGCTAGGGATCCAATGGGAGCTGCCAGCCTACGCCAGAGCCACAGCAATGTGGGATCCAAGCTGAGTCTTCAACCTACACCACAGCTCACAGCAATGCCAGTTCCTTAACCTACTGAGCAAGGCCAAGGATCGAACCCGCATCCTCATGGATGCTAGTTGGGTTCATTAACCGCTGAGCCACAACAGGAACTCCAAAACCATTACATTTAGAATTGATAAGCAAAGAGGTCCTACTATATATAGCACAGGGGACTATATCCAATATTTTATGATAGAACATGATGGAAGACAATGAGAAAAAGAATATGTGTAAATGTACATATATATGTGTGTGTGTGTGTGTGTGTGTGTGTGTGTATACATATATATATATGACTACGTCACTTTGCTGTACAGCAGAAATTAACACAACATAGTGAAGCAACTATAATTTAATTAAAAAAATTTTTAAAAAGAGCCTGTCAACGATAAAGGCATATAGGAGCAAAGACAAGTTTCTCTGGTAAGACAAATCAAGTAACAGAAGTAGAAGGTGCAAATAAATATATACCACATGAAACATGAAAATTTGTTAAGTGAGGGGAAGTTAACATAGTTTCCAGCCTTTTCCAATCCCGTTTGAAATGGCATCTTTGGCCAGGCCATGGTCCTCTGCCAATCTAAGTTTCTTTCTTAGTCCTTCTGAGCTTCTGAGCGTTCATAAGAACTCCTGAGCCGCCCCTATTACACAAGCAGAGAAGAGGGAGCCAAGAGCACTGCTTAGGCTTCCCTGCCTCCCATCTCCTGGATCTTACTGCACATCATCCCACACCACATAAGAAGGTGTCTCATAGAGGGATTTTTTGAAAACCTCTTGGAAGTTGTACCTTCAAAGGATACCTAGAGAAAAGTGTCACTTGTGCATACTGCCTCAGAAGCAAATGTGGGTGTTCCTATGTCTCCTTTCTGAGGTTGGGCATTGCAGAGAGTGGGCAGGGAAATGGGAAGTTTGAACATTTTTCCTATTTCCTCTTTAGCCCATGAAGCCCTCGGGATGGAAGGGGAAGTCTTTCCTCTTTTTCTTCCTATCAGGTCTGTACCTCCCCTGGATAAACTTCTATGATCTAGTCCTCCAGGCTCACTTTTTCATATATAAAGGAACGGAAAACGGAAATTAGAAATCTTTTCCTGTCTTTATAATTTCTGTAGGGTAAACCCCCCCATCTGCAATTTTACTTTATGCAGTTACCCACAGTCAAACACAGTTGAAAAATATTAAATGGAAAATACCAGAAATAAACAACTTCTAAGTTTTAAATTGCATACCCTTCTGAGTAGCATGATGAAATCTCATGAGATCTAACTCCATCCACCGCAGGATATAAATCATCCCCTTGTCCAGCACGTCTTGCCTGTTAGTCCCTTGGTAGCCATCTTGGTCATCAGATCAACTACTGCAGTATTGCAATGTTAATGTTCAAGTGACCTTTATTTTATTTAATATAACAGCCCCAAAGTGCAAGAGTAGTGATGCTGGCAATTCGGATATGCCAGCAAAGAAGACATAAAATGCTTCCTTTAAATGAAAAAGTGTTTACATAAAATAACTAGACTGCCAGTTATTTCTCCACAAAATGGGTTTATTTGGAATCAACAGAGAATTGCAGTTTGGGTCTGCAATCATGACAAGTCATGTGCAAGTTCTCACACAGCAAGAAGAGGAGAACTCTATTAAAGAAAAGAAAAGGAAGTTGACAGGGCTATAGCAAACAAAGAGTCCACTGGAGAAACTGAGTTTGAAGGATAGTGGCTTCTCTCATTGTAACAGTTTCTGATTCACTGAGCTCTTGCCAGGCAAGAAGAGGAAGTCTTTCTTCTCCCTACTAGGCTCTGCTATCATCATAGGGCATAAGAGCTCTTCCTCCTATCTTCTCAACTCTGTTTTATTTATCTCCATATCCATCTACCTACCTACCTACCTATCTATTTTTATGGCTGCACCCATGGCATGTGGAAGTTCCTGGGCCAGGGACTGAGTCTGAGCCACAGCTGTGACCTACACCACAGCTCCAGCAATGCCAAGATCCTTTAACCCACTGCACCAGGCTGGGGGTCAAACTCATGCCTCCGAAGAGACCCTAGGCACTGCGGTCAGGTTCTTAACCCACTAAGCCACAGTGGGAACTCCTGAACTCTATTTAATTGATGTTTGTATTAATTTTTACATTTCCCCCTTTTGATCAAGACCTTTGTTCTGAAGGCACCACTGGATCAAGGGTCGGGTTTCCAGGTTTCAGTGGGTTTTTGTCCCTTCACGCCAGGAAGGACGTTTCTTGGGTGTAGAATCCCTCTTAGGAGGGAAAGTGCACAGATAGGAAACCTATTGAAGTCATATTTAAGTAACAAGGAGGGGTAGTGGGGCGAACTCTCAGGCACTTTTTTCTAAAGTTCACAAGTTATCAAGATCATAGACACTGGAAATCCTCCGAAGCATTATGTCATCATCAAAGTTTTGGCAAACAAACTTGCAAAGTTTAGAGCTTAATATATCAATCACAATTTTTCAGATGTTATACGACCAAAGATGAAATTCCTAATTGACTTAAGCCCATTGATTTTAGACATTATTCACTTTTAATCAATTTTTTGGTTAATATTTTATTTTTCTTTTTGGCTTCATCAGTTTTTTTCTTTGTATAAGCTTAAAATTGACTGCCATTATAATTTTATCTTAAAAGCTACATATATAAAAATACACTCTTCATCCTATTTTTGAGCTTTTTTGATTGTTAAAAATAATACAATCTGATTTTCTTTTATTTGTATTAACTTATACTTTAGCCAACCATGTGTCTTGCTTCTGAGTCACGTTTTTCACATAATAAGTTTTTTTAATTTGATATTGTCACTAACATTTAACCAATTTTTGCTTACAATAACTTTTGTACTTCTATCATAGTTTTTAATGTGTTCCTGGGGTTTTTGCGTGCTCTGTTCAGCTTTATATTTTAGTACTTAGGCTGAGTTATTTTATTGATTTAAAATAGATAAAACAGAGTTCCTGTCGTGTCTCAGAGGAAATGAATCTGACTAGCATCCATGAGGACACAGGTTCGATCCTTGGCCTTGCTCAGTGGGTTAAGGATCCGGCATTGCTGTGAGCTGTGGTGTAGGTCACAAATGTGGCTCAGACCCAGCACTGCTGTGACTGAGGTGTAGGCTAGCAGCTATAGCTCAGATTTGACACCTAGCCTGGGAACCTCCATATGCCATAGGTGCACAAAATAAAAATACAATAAAATAAGATAAAATAAAATAAAATACAATGGTTACCTTAAAATCAAAAAGTAAGTTTTTCTCCAGTTGTCAACAATAATTATAACTCCAAGCTTATTAACTACCTTTAAAAAAATAATTAAAAATTCCATTTTTAATTATTCCTGTTCTCCCCATCCATTACAGGTTTTGGTTAAGAGCTGTGTTTTCCATTTACTTCATTACTACCTCATTTTATATGTTTAAATTTATCAAGGCTAGTGATATATGAGTTTGATTTTAAAACCAAATCACTAATCCTGTTCAGGACATATTTTCCATTCCTAAGTACTCTGTTTTGAGTAATTTTTTTGGTTGGCTAAAGCACAGGTCTTTAGAGTAGGTTATGAGTACTTTGGGGAATATCAAGACTTTTTAAGGGCTATATGGTTATAGGCAGTTTGAGTATAATTATTTGCCAGATCTTCAAATCTCACATACACTTTGTTCTTATCTTCTTGAGAATTCTCCTCTCACTGAGGCTATGGACAAGTTCTCCTTCCCATCACCCTTTTACACTCATCTTTGGCCACACTTCTCATATATCTAGTTTCTTCCTATGGTGAAATAATCCATGATATGAACATCTTGGGCATGAATCCTATGGATAATTTTAAATGTTTGATATCAGGGTAGTTCATTGAAGCAAGAAACCATAAAGTCACCACCTTCTGTCCATCTTATCAAGATATTTTCCCAATAAAACTACTTTTTGCATTTATTACTTTTTCAAATATTTTAATAATCATGTTTTTGGATGTGCACACTAATAATTATTATAAGTCAATTCAGAATTTTTTAGCCCTTACAGCCAGTTATTGCCAAGAAATAAATAAATAAGTTTATATTTATGTCCATCTTTTAGAAGCATAATAGGGAAGTTTTACATATAGTTCTAATAGTCAATTAGAAGTTATTACAGTCAATAAAAGACTCCCGAGCATAAAAATATATTATCTTCAGATATAATTTTGGAATGACACAGAATAAATGAGGGAAAAGAGAAAGAAGTAACGCAAAAGTTCTGATAGCTAAAAAAGAGCTTGTTTATTATTTCATTATAGATGGTAGCAGGTAGCAAATCCCTATGTTTTTATATATTCTACTGTATGCATTTTTTTAAATGAAGCAAAAAGGTCATTTTTTAAATATTTATATGACCCAGCCACCCCTTTTCTCAGTATTTATCCAAGAGAACTGAGAATACATGTCAATACAGAGACCTGTATGCCTGTAAGAGAAAGTTCACATCAACTTGATTCAAAACATCCCAAATGTCCTCAACTGATCAACAGATAAATTGTGGTAGAACCACATACTGGAATTCTACTCAGTAATAAAAAGAACACACTTCTGATGTACATGTGACAACATGGATAGCTCTCAAATGCATTATGCCAACTGGAAGAAATCAGATGCTAAAGGCCATCTACCGTATGATTTCATTTATAGGTCATTCTGGAAAAGGCAAAACTATAGCCACAGAAATCAGGTAAGTATTTGACAGGGTCTGGGTGGGAAGACAAATTGACTATGAAGTGCACAATAGAACTTCCTGGAAGGAGTTCCCGTAGTGGCTCAGTGGTTAACAAATCCGACTAGGAACCATGAGGTTGCGGGTTCGATCCCTGGCCTTGCTCAGTGGGTTAAGGATCCGGCATTGCCGTGAGCTGTGGTGTAGGTCACAGACGCGGCTCGGATCCCGCATGGCTGTGGCTGTGGTGTAGGCCGGTAGCTACAGCTCCTGTTAGACCCCTAGCCTGGGAACCTCCATATGCTGCGGGTGCGGCTCTACATAAAGGCAAAAAGACAAAAAAAAAAGAACTTCCTGGAAGGACAAACATTTCCTTTTCTTGACTGACATGCTGATTACATGACTACATAATTTTCTCAAACCTGTAAGACTGCATATACATTCAAAAAGGGAATATTACTCTAAGTTATTTTCAGTAAAGCTGACTTTTTTTAAAAAGTCAATATTTACTTTCTATATAATTTGCAACTATTATTACTTATGATGTAAAATTCTAATCAGTTAAAGTACGTGGAGACATTTTAGACAGTATTCTTAAATAGCAGGCAAATAAACAATTAAAAACCATCGGGATTCATTAAAAATGAGTATCTGACAGTGTATTTCTTTTGTACCTAAATGTCCATCAACAGATAAATGGATAAAGAAGTTGTGGCACATACACATATATAGGAATATTACTCGGCCATAAAAAAGCATGAAATTTTGCCATTTGCAACCTTGCAAATGGATCTGGAGGGAATTATGCTAAGTGGAATAAGTCAGAGAAAGATAAATACCATGTGCTTTCACTTATACATAAAATCTAAAAAAAAAAAAGGAAAAATAAAACAGAAGCATACGCATAGATATAGAAGACCAACTGGTAGGTAGTTGCCAGAAGGACAGGGATGTGAAGATGGGCAAAACAGATGAAGGGGATTAAGAGGTACAAACTTCCAGTTACAAAAGAAATATGTCACAGAGATATAATATATGTCATAGGAAATACAGCCAATAATATTGTAATAAGTTTTTATGGTAACAGACGGTAACTAAGTTTATCTTGATAATTTTATAATATATAAAAATACTGAATCACTATTTGTACACCTGAAACTAATGTAATATTGCAAGTCAATTATACTTTAATTGCAAAAATATCCTCAATTTTCCAGTTGAAAAAACTGTAGGCAAACTGATTTAGAAAGACATTAACACAATTGTCCTATTGAAAATTTCAATTTTGAAGGCAAAGAGAACATCCTATACATGTATCCATGTAAGAAACAAACAAAATCAAATCCCCTAAAATGATAGCCTGACCATGATCTTCTCACCATAAAACTAAGCTCAGATGGGAACAGGGCAGTAACTCTGATATTATGAAGAACAATGTGTTAAGTGCCAGAAATTCTATATCCAGTCTTGTGTCTTAAATGGAACTTTATTAAAACCCCAAAGCAGGAGTTCCCTTGTGACTCAGCTGGTTAAGAATCCAGAGTTGTCACAGTTGTGGCTCTGCCTCCGCTGTGGCGTGAGTTCAACCCCTGGCTGGGAACTTCTGCTTGCCATGGGAACAGCCAAAAAAAAAAAAAAAAGCAGAAAGAGTAAAACATTTATTTCTGTTTCTTTTACCCAGCCTATCCAGAATTACGTTGTTCTTTTTTATGTTGTACATCATTTTGACAAAATGTCTTTCAAAACCAGATATTCATCCAAAGAGAGGGTAGCTGAATATATTCCCTTTGGATTTTCTCCCTGTCCACCTGTTGTGATTAGAACTTGCCTTTTATATTGCACGATGTAGCTCTGGGTGGATGTCATTCTGTATGATTTGTTCACAGATGCAGCCACCTGGGAGGCTTAGGGTAAGGGCCCACCCAACCTGAAGGCACACCCAGTGAGAAGTGTCTCTGCACATCCTGGTATTAGTCAGAAGGTGCTGCAGGGCCACCAGACTGTATTAGTTTTTTGTTTGGACTGATCAATACTTCAAGAACCCCAGATCCTTGGCTTTGAGACAAAGAAGCCCTGGCACCCACCAGCTTCCTGTGCGAATCCTCATATAGCTTATTCATATGCTGATGATCAACCAAGCACACAAATGTCATTGCAGCTCAGTGACCCCCAACTCTTGTGAGCAGGATCCTCATGGTCGATCACTGCCATTCTAAAATAGGAGACAGGAGAAGTTTCTCCAGTACTCTCTTGCCAGACCACCACGTCACTTCCTCCGGAGAATATGTGAAGGTTAGAATTTGTGCCCTCCTGCAATCTGGCCCCAGCTACATTCTGTGCAGCAGAAATTTCTTGAAACTTCTGTGGATGACATTCTCTCTAGTTTCCAGGTACAGGTTTTTATCTTTTTTTAAATCACTAAAAATATTTCTAAAGTATTTAATTTAGGACTTGAAAATGGAGCATTCGGCGTCTAATTTCAAAACTCTAACTCAGAAATCTGCTTCTGCTTTTAAGCATAGGTAATTGAAAGGTTAGGTGAAAAATCAGAAATGAAAATGGTGACCGGATGAGAGCCTAAGGGCTCTGCCATGATAACTGTGACAAAAATATGATGTGCCATGTTGAAAAGAGCTGCTTAGACCCCCAACCAGGGCTCAGGTCCCAGCCATGCCCCATGTGCAAAGTGCTTTTTATCCGACCTCCACTTAAGTGACTCATTGTATTAAGATACTTTTCAGTCCCTCTGAAAAGCTCTGACTGATTCCTTACACACCCTGAATTTCTGTAACCAATGGTCTGTTCTCCATCAGGCTCCATACAATTGCTCTCATCATCTGGGTGTGCTCATCTTCAAACCTGTTTGTACCAATAATACTTGCTTTTAATTGTATACTTCATAAATACTATGCAATCAATTGAATTAAAATTTAAGAAAAGAAAATTTTTCTTCCATGAAAACTAACTCTGGGAAAAATGGGGAAAGAGAGTTGCTAAACCTACGTTTTCTATTCTTTCTTTTTTTCTTAATGGCATATGGAAGTTCCCTGGCCAGCGTTGCCATGAGCTATGGTTGTAGGTCACAAACATGGCTCAGAGCCTGTGTTGCTGTGGCTGTGGTGTAGGTCAGCAGCTGCAGCTCCAATTCAACCCCTAGCCTGGGGGAACTTCCGTATAACGCAGGGGAAGCCCTAAAAAAAGAAAAAAAAATCCTGGAAGAGTTTCTCTCTTCAAGATTCTGGCTTCTGTAGATACTAAACCATATGCTCGCAGAACTTCTTGCATAAAGATATCCAATCTTGCAAGGTACTGTGTACAGGGAGCCCTAGCAATTGAGTTCAAGTTCTGTTTGGGCCTGTGTTATGTGGTGGTGCCTGAGCTAATCCTGCTGCAGTAAGAGTTTACCCTTCAGGTTCTTTCAGGGATGGAGCTAGTATATTGCACATCACACCTGTTATACAGTGGTAGGGATTTGGGATAGAACTTTCCTCTTCCTCCCTGCTTAACTCTACACAAAGATGATGCCCCAGAGGGAGATGAAGGATCATTGGATCATTCTTCCTTAAAAAAAGGGCATGTGAGTAACCGTGCTGCCTTGAAAAATTCCAAACCTATTGTCTCAATTCCCTCTCTCAACACAGACACACACACACACACACACACACACAGAGCATCTCGTCAGCTGTGGAAACAAAAATGCCTCTTAAAACTGAATTTCTGTGATAGTAGAACATAGTTAAGAGTGTAGGTTTTAGAGTCAGACACATCTTGGTTTAAATCTGGATTCTGCCACTTTAACCACCTGTGTGAGGTTGGGAAAATCAGTCTACCCCTCTGAGCCTCAGCCAAGTGCTAAATAAGGCTAATAATAATGCCAACTTTGTAGTGCTGTTGTTTAAATAAAGTAGTATCATAACACTCGGTTTACAGTACCTGACACCCATAGTAATACATTTAACAAGCAGTGGCAGTAGTAGTAGTAGTAGTTGTAGCAGCAGCAACAGAAGCAGACGCTGATGTTGCTGCTGCTGTCACTGCCTTACTTGGGATCCAGGCACCACCTCCCTAGATAGTGAGGGATGAAGAGGCAAAAGGCAGCTCTAAACATGGTATTTCCCAGAGTAAGGGCTTACTTGGACTTCTTCTCTTTTCCTCTCCTCTTTCAAAAGAGAGGGGTGAATGTTTTCACAGTCTCCACAGAATGGGCATGAAATCTGCACCCAGTTCCTGTGCCTGCTACCCACACCAGGGACACCTGGCAACCTCAGATGCTTTGTGAGCCTCTCACCAGCATTTAGGATTTTGAAATGGAAATGATGGATGACTTTATTCTGTACCCTGGCAATCTCAGCCCTTCCAACATTTTCAACAGCTTCTAGTCATAACCCTGTGATTTGAGAACAATGAATCCTAATATAATTGAGTTAACTGTATTATTTTTAATGTAAGACAATCTTGATTACAGCCAAAGGGCACCATTAATACGCTGAAGGAATGGCCGAGATTTTAGCATGTGAATGTTGTACAGAAAATAGACCTAATTAGCACTAATTTAATTCGAAGATTAAAGAAAATTCTGCTTTTAATTTTTAATTTAAGACAAACCATTTTACTTCGAACAAAGAAAGAATAATAAGTACGTTTTTTTCCATCTGAAAGGCAATTTTTACTTTTGCATTATTACACTAATATGGGACTGTGGGAATCCTGACCCCATTAGAGATCAAATAATCAGCATTTAATTATTGACAGCAAATTAATATTTAATAAAGACACAAGGGTTCCGGTATATGAAAGAAAGGCACCAAGGTTCTGCTGACCCAGAAATGTCCAGAAGGTCCCTTAGTCAGAACGTGATCTCCTTGCGAGGTAACAAGTCGGGATCCCCAAAGGGTCACGGCAGTTTATTTCCATCCCAGCTACCAGGATGAGGAGCAGGAGGACCAGAGTCTGAGCAATCGCCCCTTCCAGTTTCTACTCCACCTCCCACCAGTTCTTCCTTAATCAAGCACTTAAGCTAAATAATACATCGAATGTCATAGCCAAAAGGAGGACAGTCATAATAAAAAAATAATACAAGAAGTGGCCAATCCCCCTTTTTATTCTGTAAAATAATACTGACTTTTTTTTGCTATGGGACTGCTTGTCAGAGATAATTTCTAACCAAAGAAGACATAATGGATTTACAATGAAACTCTGATGCTTTTCCCTGGCCTCAGAAAGATTCTGAAAATAAGCACTATTACATTAGCAGTCCAAAGAAAGCCAAGAAAAGGCTGTTAGCCCATTTCCTGAGAAAGTGTGCAGAGAATGGCCTGCGAGTGACCTGGTGTTGGCTCTAAAAACTTATCTACGGTCCCTTCACAGCTCAGTGACAAAAATCAGACCAGGCCTTCTCTAGACCTGTTGAACTGAGTGGAATATCCTTCAACCAGTTTGAAGGACTGTGTATACAACGTGGGCTGCCTGGCTCCCAGTTCAGGCCCTCAGATCACTTTTCAGGTAGCCACCTTCAGAGCTCACCACTTGGACAGGCACAGCAGATCCAGCCTAACCACCTGGAGATGCCAGGTTAGATGGACACGCTGAGTGTATATTAATATTCACGTAGGGGAGCTTTCAGCGGGCCATGCCATCCAGGCCTCGGTTCCACTCCACAGTGTAGCTCACTCTTGCTGAACTTTAAATATCCCATGTCTTATTCCTACCAATTCCTCATTGATTAGCTATACAAAGAAAGTTAAAGACAAGCGAATCCTCTAGTGAGACATTCTCTGCTAGGCCTGATTTCTTATTTGTAAGGACCAAAGAAGGAATTACTAACACAGAAGCACACAGTAGGCAGTTTAAAAGCGTTTTCTTATTGTGGCTGTTTGAACTGGAAGCCTGAGGCTAGATGCCTGATGGTACTTGTCTGCCTCTCAGTGTATTGACTTTGTTTGAATAAAGCAAGCATTGGATTTAGAATAAGAAAGCAACTGGGCCTGAAATCCGGGGATGCTTTGATGGATCCGGAAGCTGAGAGTGGCCTCTTGTAGAAGCACTATCCAGAACAGACAGCTGCAAACAGGATCACACCACTTAGGAGAGGCTCTTCAGTCAAGACTAAATGAACCAATGCATCAAATTCTTAGCACATTAGTGCTTGATAAACCGCAACTACCTTACTATCTTCATCGACCAAGAGTTTTTAATAAAAAGATCTTCTTTCTTCATTGGGTTGACACAGCATTGGAAGAACACACAGTTGTGACCTAAGATAACTCCTTCCTAATGGGGAAATGGAGACCCAGGGAGACCAACTGTTGGCTTGAGTAAGAGTGAGGCAGAGCTCAGCTAGTCTGGAGTTTTCACCGGGAGCCTTTCCCAGGCTCTGACCTATGGGAGTCAATTGACTGGAGAAACTAAGGCAGCGCCAATTCTGGTTGCCAGACTGTACTCTGCCTCAGACGGGGTTGGACTCCATTCTCTGTAGGAACACCCTCAACTCTAAGGCTCTGTCTCTGGAAAGCTCCCCTAACATATTCCCAGGATATCTAATAACAAACACTAAGGAGAAGGTGGTCAATGCATCTGAAGGAGACTTTCTAAATGGCCATTTTAAAGGACAGAGGCTTCCAGGAGTTCCCACTGTGGCTTAGCAGTAATGAACCCAACTAGTATCCATGAGGATGTAGATTTGATTCCCGGCCTTGTTCAGTGAGCCTAGCATTGCCACAAGCTACAGTGTAGGTCACAGACACAGCTCAGATCCCCAGTTGCTGTGGCTGTGGTGTAGGCCAGCAGCTGCAGCTCCAATTCAACCCCTAGCCTCAGAATTTCCATACCCTGCGTGGGTAGCCCTAAAAAAAAAAAAAAGACAAAGGCTTCTAACTCCGGCGATTGCTGCTAGCAAACCAGTCCCTAGAACCACCTAACCATCAACGCCTTTTCCCTCAAAAACCAGCTCCAGAGCCAAGAGAAGCCTCATATAGCCCCAAAACTGTTCTCTTATTTCACTCTTGCATGAAGTAACCATTGTATCTGAGATAAACCCAGGCCTGAAGGGGGGCTAGAACTCTGCAGATAACTACCAGCTTTTGACTAACCACTGCTAAGAATCTACAGGGCTGTCTAAAGACAGCAGGTTATTATAACTTGGGCTTTATATGCTTTTTGCTTTAACTCATGGACTAACATAATGCTTGTACAGTCCAATGTATTCTTTCCCATTGTCAATACCCTATTTGAGTGTCCTGGGCCTGTGTACCCTTAAATCTATTCCTTGTCCTTTGGGGGAGTTCTAGTCTGGTAGCACAGGGATGCTGACCACTGCAAGCTCTCTCCAGGCCTCCAGATGGATTCAGCCAATTGAACGCACTGGAGGGAGATTGGGGAAAGAGGGCGAAGGAGGAGCCAGGACACTTCTCAGCCTCAATGGCATCTCTTGTAGCAAGTGCATTTTCCCTTAAGCTCCAGATCACACTGGACAATTCTGTCTTGGTTTATAATTCCATTGGGTGACCCAAAGCTCTGCCTCATTCCTCTGTCCCTCCAAGCCCAGGATAGAAGTGCCTTGCTGATTTTGCTAATCTCCAGTTGCTGCACTGTCCTCTGACTTCTCAGTTCCTCCAAAATGTCCTGTATGAAAATTCATCTACCAGATTTCTAGTTTTCTGATTAGGCCATGATCAATACACACAGTGCCTAGAACATGGCATATCAACAATATAATATTTGAATTTGTATTCATTTAAATATAGGCGCTTATGACATCCATCAAAGAGCATTTTAATTGCCAATCCACCTCCGTAAGGAAAAGAAGACAGGGAATGGATATTTGCTTAGTGTCTGTTTTATTCCAGGCTCAGCAATAAGGTTTCCATACATCATATTACTTAGTGCTTATGACAATAACATGAAGTGGGTTTTAGCATGCAGATTTTTAAGAATGAGAAAACTAAGAGCAAGAAAACTAAAGATTAGTGAGTGAGAGCAAGGACTTACTCTCACAGACTCACAGAACTCCCAGGGAGGCCAGCCAGTATACTTTCTCCTCCACCAGAATTCTAAAGGTGTTGTTTTTGCTTTATTTTTATTGTTGTAGTTGTCACAACCACTGTACAAAGACAATCTTAGTCTGACCATCATTTTAAAGAACTTAAAAAAGCTCAGCAGCTTCAATGGCTCTGGTGTGCAGCAAGGATGGACTGTGGAATTTCACTCTTGTTTCCCCATCACCACCACCACAAGGGCCTCTTAAACCACTCTGGAAGCACTTGCTCCTGTCCACTAAGCTGACATCTATTTGGCTCCCTTGCATCAAGTCTCTTCCTTTCTCAACCCATTATATACTCAGATTCCCAAGTAATTTTCCTAAATTTCACCTCTAATCATTTTGACCCTTACTCAAAGAAGGCTTCCTTTTGCCTGCCAGAGTGAAAACAAAGTCCTCTTACTGGCATTAATGATGCATAACAGATCAGTCTTACCATGTCTACACTCTCATACTCCACCCAAAGAAATACTCCTGCATCCCAAACATTTCCATATTTTCTGGCTTAATACTTCCCCACATGTTTCCTCCTGGAATACTTCTCAGCACCCTCCCACTGGCACCTGTCAGATCACCATCTACCCTTCAAGGGTCATCTATACCTCACTTTCTCCATGAAGCCCCTGCCAATGTGGTATAATTTCCCCTTCATTTCAGGTTCTAGATCACTTTTTTGTGATAATCTGATGTGCATTATTGTTAGTCACGAGCATGTCCTATCCTTGTTTGAGAACTGAGAATCACCCCTGTGTGCCCCACTGTACATATCATCATGTCCTGCATATTTTAGGCATTCAGTAAGGGTTCGTTCAATTAAACAGAGTTGACATCATTTAGTGTAGTCGCAGGTCAGGAAAGCACTCTCCCCTAAATTGTAAACTAAGCAAAGTTTGGCATCCCTCTATTTCATCAATGTCTTCTTTCCCTCACTGACACCCCTCCCTCTTAAACATCAATTGTCTGCCCTCACACCAGTTGGCCATTAACAGATGTCAGGGGCAGGGGAGGGAAGCATGTTTAGAGATAACTAAATGCTTGAAACCAGAAACTTTCTCCAGCCTCCCCAAGGAAGGTGCCATCTGAGCCTTCCAGCTCCTGTGAAGAGAAGCTGGCTCCCACCCGCCCCTCTCACACACCAGAGGCAGTGAACTAGCAACACTTGTTATGTAACCTCCCAATGGCCTAACCCTTACTCTTTATAAATGAGTAAAGCAGTCGTAGGTACCAGCCTCAGGCATTTAACATCTAGCGCTTGTCATCCTCCTCCCACCTTCGTGTTCACTGGAACACCCTAAAAAGTATGACACCTTCTCTTGTAATTTTTCAATCTTCGTATCTTCAAATAAAACGCCTCCTTCCCATTACCTTTCTTGCTCTCTCTCTCTCTCCCCTTGCCCATTGCCAGAGTGCCTAGTTTGCTCAATCAGGGAATTTTATTTGCTTTAGCAAAAAGGATGCTTAAAGCAGGTAAAACCAGACTTAAGGGAGACCAAAAATTCACTTGGCAGATTTTTGTCTCTTTCTTTCTCTCACCACATGGTTTCTCGTCACTGCTGGGGGGGTCTGCCTTTAACTGCAGTATGGCTTCCCCTGACATCACAATCCCCATTCTCCCATCATCACAGTGACAGATAACATTACCTTAGGTTTGCCTTAGTACCAGCTCTTGCCCTGAGCCCACCAACACTTAATGAATCTTTTTCTCTTAGTACAGACTCTCAGTGTTACAGAATCCGATTGGCTTGACCCAAAATTCCAGAACTGACTGCCACTGAACTAATATCATCCGTTGTCAGGGTCCTGAGCACATACGTGGATGTCTAGACCCATCCATTTGGCAGAGGTCCTGCTAAACTGTAACTCCAAAGATGAGAGTACAGGCACACAGTTTGAGATACTTGTAGGGATCTCTGATAAGACTAACAGGCTTACAAAAACAGACCAGAAGGTGAAAGAAGGAAGAGAGGAGGGGAAGAAAGAAGAAAGGAAAAGAAAGGGAGGACTAAAAAGTGTCGAACCTCTGTTACATACTAAGCACGAGTGGAGCTCTTAAACTTACATTTGTCCTCCTACTTCCTAGCACAGGGAACTATATCCAATCTCCTGGGATAGATGATGGGAAATAATATTTTTAAAAATAGTGTGTGTGTGTGTGTGTGTGTGTGTGTGTGTGGGAAAGAGAGAGAGAGAGAGAGGGAGAGAGAGGGACTGAGTCACTTTGCTGTATAGCAGAAATCAGCACAATGTTGTAAATCAACTTTAATAGTAAAAAAAAAAACCTTATATTTCCCCATTTTAGCCTCATAATAACCCTTCCAAATAAGTATTATCAGTTCCTCTTTCCATGTTATAGGATTAAATCTCAGAAAAATGAAATAATGCATCCTTTCGTTAGTGGAAGAACAACGATTTGAACGGAGAAATATCTGACTTCATTTTCATCAGAGGTGGAAGTTGTGTGTGATAAATTTGAAGAAACAACACCAAAAACAGTTTTCCTTAAAACAATTAAGACAAAAAGAGTGATTATTGAAGAATGTTAATTGATATCTCACTGCACTGGTTACTTCTGCCTGATGGTTTAATTATTAGTAGCTCAGTGAGTTTCATTAGAGACCTATTGTGCCGCTGTTGGCAAAACAACACTGGCATCTCATGTTCAATAATTAAAAGCAAGAAAAACAAACATCCTCTTTGGAGCCCTGGATTTATAAATAGCAATGGTATGTGATTCCTTTAATCAATAACTAGGCTATCTAGCCCGGCTTTGATGATGGAGAGGATGAGCCTTGTCTCTTATTTCTCCTGGTCTCTTCTAAATTTACAAAATCCAACTGGGCAGAGGTTAGGTTGGTTGGGTAGCTGTCCTAACCCGAAGCCTGTCTTTTGGCTACATGGTTATTCCAGATAACTTTCTTAAAAAGCCAAATTCATGACTTTCATTTATACGTAAATAAAAAATATACAATGAATACATGTGAGAGAAAGAATTAGAAAAGATGCTACAGCCTGTTCAAAGGAGAATGCAAAGAACCATAAATTGATATGGAGTAAAGGAAGGTTGAGGGGTTGAAGGGGGAAAACCTATACTGGACAGAATTTATTTGCATCGCTATAGACAAGAGGTATTTTGCACTGCTATCACTTATCTACAACTTACACTGTAAAATATCTCCAGGACAATGAAAGGCTGACATGAGATAAACCTCAAGCAAGGGTGCTCTAAAAAATGTGTGGTGTTTTTTTTTCCCCATTGGATACATTCAGTTATCTTTCTTGCTTATTCCAAATTTCCTCACATGGTATAGTGAAAAATGTGTTTTAAGTCAAATCAAATTAACTCTGCTGCTCAATTACTATAGGTAAGCTTTGACAGGTGATTAAACCTCTCTGAACCTCAGTTTCCTCATCATAAAATAGGGGCAAAGTACCCACTTTATAGGCTTAGGATGAAGATCTAAGAGCTTAGCACAGTATCTGACAAAGAGCAGTGCTCAGTAAATGTTCACTCCCATAGGCCTTTCCCCAAACTCAGCAGCCCAAGGACTCTATAAATCAGTCTCTACTTGGTGGCTGCCAGGAGGGCTAAGTTAATACAGTGGACACTGGACACCCCAGGTCTCTCTGGCCCTTGACGAAACGATACAGAACCATCACATCACAATAAGCCTGGAGCTGAGCTGAGATTTAGGAGTGAACATGTAATCAAACGCTACCAGAGACTGTGCTCCTTGGAAAGCAAGAGAGAAAAGAGGCAAAACAAGAGTCATCATCTCTCCTGGAAGCCTTCTAAATCCTCAGAAGGATTCCAACATGGGGAAGATAAATATGAAAAAGAATGGAAGTCCACCTGACGTGTTAACATATCAATACTGGCAGTGCTGATTATGAACTGTCACTGAAGCTCTTTCATTCCACAAACACGTTGATTATTTGCCACAGCACCAAAGCGATTGGGCACCATGGGAGGTGGTCCAGGCAGTGGTTCTGGTCACAGGCACTGGACTCAGGCAGACCTAGGATGGAATCCTGGGTGAGTTCAGTCACCTACAGAGCCTCATGTCCCACCTTGGTAAAAAGAGATTAACAATTGCAATTTACATAAAGTATTATTTTCAGGATTAATGTGATAATATTTTGAGGGGCTTAGCAAGTAGATGAACAATAAATGGTAGCTAAAACAAATAAAAGTGGAGAGGGAAGCTGTGTTCACACTGGCTTATGTCACACTTATTGAGCAGCACTTACCAACCAAGCTGAGGACAGACTTTAAAAACCACAAGGAGGAGAACTGGGAGTTCCTGCTGTAGTTCAGCAGGTTATGAACCTGACTAGTATTCATGAGGATGCAGGTTTGATTCCTGGCCTCACTCAGTGGTTAAGGATCCGGCGTTGCTGTGAGCTGTTGTGCAGGATGCAGAGGCAACTCAGATCCCACGTGGTGTAGGCTGGCAGCTGCAGCTCCAGTTCAACCCCTAGCCTGGGAACCTCCATATGCCGAGGGTGTGGCCCTATAAAGAAAAAAAAAAAGCAAAAAGGACCAAGAGGAGGAGAACCTTCACCACCTGTAGTTTCTCACCTGTGCACATCCAGTGATGTCTTGGGACTAAGACATATTTCTCAGCCACTTAGAGGGGATATGACCACAGATGTGCAGGCTGAATCCACCTTGCACCAGCCTAGTTGTTCCAAATGTGCATACAGGAACTGTGGACTATCTTCCTAGCATATTGGTCCAAACCAACAAGTGACAGGCAATGCTGGTGCCTTGTGCCCCTTTGTGGATCTCAAGCCCTTAGTCCCCATTGAAAAAAAAAATCCTAGATTTGTTCTCATTCTTCTATACCACCCTGCCTAAGTATTAGCTGGCAGGGGTTCCCACGCTCTGCTCTCAGAGGGAGAGGACATTGAGGGAGGGGGCAGAATGTCCTCCTGTGCCTACCTCTTACTTGTATGTGAATCACTGGTCCTTCCTTCTGGTACTTCATATGTATACTTCGTCCTTTTATCTTAGGGCTATATCCGCTGTCCTGCTACCCTATGATTACTGATGAGTGAGTCTGTGTAACACTCCGAGAGTTCATTAACACTGGCCTACTAGGTAGCTCTGCCTCTCCCTCTCCTGAACCACCAAGGAATCTGTGTTCTCTTAGGAAAGACACCAAGGATAGACTTCCCACCTGCGTCTAGGGCATATATGAGAGCCATTCCTTTGGATGCCCATCCTCTGACAAACTCTAAGTGTCCTACATCCATGCTATGCTCTGCTATGGTCCAAGAACATTGAATGCCAAGGTGAATTGATTACCGCTAATCCTGTGAGTCCCAGGGAGATAGTCAAAGTTTCCCACCTGGAGACAGATATTTGCTTTTTTGTTTTGTTAGGTACTTTCCTTTTTCCCCCTTTTTTTAGGGCCACACTTGCGGCATATGGAAGTTACCAGGTGAGGGGTTGAATCGGAACTACAGCCAGCTGCCGGCCACAGCCACAGCCACAGCAACTCAGGCTCTGAGCTATACTCAGGTATAGCAACTCAACCCGTACAACAGCCTACAACAGTTCACGGCAATGCCGGATCCCAACCCACTGATCGAGGCCAGGGACTGAACCCATATCCTCATGGATTCTAGTCAGATTTGTTTCCACTGCGCCATGAAGGGAACTCCTGGAGACTGATAGTTGAATAGGCCATTGGGTGTGCCAGTGAAGGTGACCTGTTCCAAATCAAAAAAAAGAAAGAAATTTGAGTATTGAAAAGGGAGTAAGAAGGCTCTGCGTGGGGTGGGGCTTACTTATTTACTTTAGAAAAAGAACTACTGAAATATAAACAAAAATTGTTCTCCACAATGTGAAAAGGGAAATACTTTCAGAGACAGTGAATGATATGACTTTTTTTTTTCTTTTTTTTCTTGTGCCTGTGATAAAACATGCCCAGAGATCCCATGATGGAACAATGTGTCATTTTCCTGAGCCAAAGAGCCAGGGAGAAAAATAGGCAATAGATTATAAAATGGACATCTTCTTCAGGGCCTGAACCTTGGAAGCCCTGGTCCAGAAGGCCACACAACTCACTCTGCTTCTGAGTCCTGGGGTTACTCCTGGTCTCCCTTCGCTGCTGTGCCCAGTGGGTGTCAGTGGATGGGGGATAGGTTAAGCAAAGCTAATGTCAGATCAGGCACGATGGAGAGCGTATATCCCTTCTTGAGACTCTTTATCACTCAGAGTGAGTGTTTTATAGCCCTGCATAGAGGTTGCCATAAAACACCATTTTAAGGAGCCCGAGGCCATATTTCATCCATTAATGTCCTCTGGCCCCAAGAGGCAAAACAAACTAGCAGGTGGCTCAGGATTAACATCTTTATTACAGATGACCTCACCATTGTGTTCTCTATAAAGAAAAAATATTACAAAGCATTAACGCACTTTAACTATTAAATTAATACAGATTTACGGCTCATATCCTGATCTAAATTTCTAGGCTTGCAGGGTCATTATTTTTCTGTGATTTTTTTTTTGACAGTATTGCTAATGGGGGCCAGAGCAAAATTGATATGAACTATGATGGTGGATGCATGAATTCAGGGAGGCAGTAGGTTATGCCTCTTCATAAATCACTCCAATGGCAGTTTTGCATAGAACTTACACAAGTATTTCCAATATTTGAGCAATAGCTGCAGAAGGACATTTAGCGGAAAGGATGCAGGTATTAGGATTCCAGTATTTACTTTGTTCTGACAAATGGCAAAACATGATGAGTGTGTTTTAATTACTCAGACAGGCTTTGGCGCATGACTTACCCTGCCCCCACTCTAGCTCTAATGTTTAAAGTAACCATTACTTATTTTATCTTGATGGGTCGCTATTGAGTGTCATCTGTGCTCATATATGCTTAGATTGAAGTTGTCCTAATTTCTACTCCTTTCTGGGGTTCTGTGTGATAGTATACACTGGTCACTAGTTAAATAGGAAGCAAAGTATCAAGTACATGGTTAATGACCAACGAGAACCCAAAGCCCCAGAGTTTGGTGAAAACGGATTGTAGAAAAGAACAGAGTACTACTGATCAGTCTCCCTCCTTCCTTCCAAGTCTAAAACTTGGGGATCCCACAGTCATTCACATTTTAAGGGAGGGAAAGAGAGAAATGACTCCTATGCCAGTGTAATGATCATGCTGCAGCGGTGAAGAGGCAGCAGGAAGAAGAGAAGACAAAGGTTAAGAAGGCATTTGCAGGAGGTGTGTCCTTGAACACAAAGCCCCTCCCCTGTATATTTTCCACATTCAGGTTAACGACTTCTTTGCAGGGAGATGTGGATATGCAAGGTGTAGAGGGGCAATCGTGGTCCTGGTGGGGAGAGTGGTTGGATATAAGAGAGTCTTTGAAAGAAAGACAGGGCTCCCCGTGGCCTTGGGGAAAAACCCTAGTAAAAAGTAAAACATGGAGTCTCATTTTAGAAGATTTGCTGTCCAATTTTTCACCTCGTCCAAATTTCATGTATCACTGAGGGTGAGATAATGTCTTGACACCTGGGTTCTGAAAATAGTATAAACCATACTTTTGCTCAGTTACTTCCTCCCTACAAAGTCCTTTAAAGAAATATGTGTATGTAAAATGATGACAAAGCATCCTGGGAGTAAAAATGCTCTTTGATAACAGCAACAGCTATGGCCCCAAACTCTCAACACTGAACTCTAGCCAGCTAGGCTGGCCTGGGAGGAAGAATGCTTAGGATAATCTCAGTCCAGTTTTCCCCACCCTCCCCCATCCTTTGCTGGCTGTTAAGAAAAAAGGACAGATCCATGCAAACAGCAATAAGAGTACAGAGTGCATATGTCCTGGAGGTGAGGTTGAGAAGGTTCTCCAGGTCCCTCTACAAATCATGGAGGCCCCTTTGAAATTGCCACTCCTCAAAAATAACAAAGGTCGCTTTAAAGATAGGATGTGAGATGGAGACAGGGTTTGTTTAGCCAAGAACTGACTTCTAGAGAGGAAACAAAATGTGAGATTTTGCCAACCCCAAAACCACCACTGCAGGTCTAAATCTTTGACCATGGAGTTTCCAAGCATGGAGTTCTCCTTCCTGCACTATCAAGGCCAAGAATTTTTCTCTTCTTCTCCCCTTTTCAGTCTCCATCGTAAGGAGTCTGGAGACCACCCAGAAGAGAGAGCTCCAGAAAATATTCAAGACCATACCAAGAAAACTCAAGTCTCAGCAGAAGAGGTATACAGGTGCATGTCCCCAGTATGTGCTGATAGTTTTGGCCCATGAGCCAACTAAAAAAGAAATGACAAAAAAAAAAAAAAAAATCTTAATAGGAGACAATACAGTAATGTGGAAAACCACTGGCTGGTATGTCTTGATGTCTCCCAGGAACACATCCCAAGAAACATAACTCTTCCTTTGTCCTTCCAATACATGAATATTCATGGACGTGGAGTCAGCGTGCACATGTATGTGCGTGCTCTGTGTGTGAGAATATACAGCATTCTGCTTCCTAGGCATGCATGAGTAATCAGGTGCATCCGTGTGGAGTGCTTGCATGTACACCCCATGAATACCCAGGCACCTATATGTACATATGTGCATCAGTGATCTAAGTATGCACGCCTTGTAGGTATACACATCCAGGTGTGTCCTGCATGACCTGGAAATCATGTCACGTGCATGCACAGGTACACATGCAGGTTCTGTGTCTGCATGTTTGTGGGAGTCTGGGTTCTTAGGCCCTACCACGCACCAGGCTGTTTGCAGCCAATGTTGAGCCATTAATGATTTTAATGAGAGTGCCTTCTGGATTCATATTTTTTTCATAAAATACATCACACTAAAACCAAATCAATGAGAAACATTAATTAGGGCCTTTGTAGATGCCTTCTGTGGTGGTGTTTTTCTTTTGAGAAGCACCAGACGAAGAATGCTGGGCTTTATTTAAGCTAAGTTGTTTGACATTTAGATGAGAGAAAAAAGGGGAAGAAACTAGCCAGCCCAGGAACCGTTTTTGACAGCTCTTTGTCATGCAAGGGAGAAAAAAGGCGCCGGCTGTGAGAGCCTACTTTGAAGCCCTGGAAATTTGTAATGAAAAATTTAAGATACAAGAGAGGCAGAAAGATGAGCTATTCACGGGGCTCTGCATATATTAACACTTGTAATGCAAACTAAAGGTTTGCTATGTGTTTTTATAATTTGGCCGCTAATAAATATCTTCCAGAAGTGCTTTGATTTTCTAAGCTCGGGTATGGAGTTCGAATCCATTAAAAAGTAAAAGAAACAATTGGCATTGGACTTCGGTCCCTGATTAGGGGACCGTGCACATCAATTATTACAGATAGACCACTGACAGATTTCAAAGGATGCTGGAAGCCCTCGTACGCTCGGAGGAAGCCATGCATCTGTGGATGTATCCTCCACGGCAACTGTCTTCCATACCAACCTCCAAATCAACTCTTCCTAAGCCCCTGATCCTCTCCTTCGGGACCACCTGGGCGTGATTACCAAGGATTCTTTCTCTGGAACGGGCAGATGCTAGAGATCCACTAAGGAAGTTCTCAAAAAGAAACATCTTCATTACTGAAAGGGCAGAGTTTCTGTAACATGAAAGCAGCTTTTACAAATTTGAGATATCGAAGCAAATCAGTTTCATCCCCATACTATGCCACCGTGGGCCTTGATCACACTCATTTCGCCCAGCCTCTCTGATTACTAATCTTTCTGTGATGGTCAGCCCAAGGCATCTTTGCTTCCTCTCTTCGTTCTAGATCTTCTAATGACCTCCTCCCCAGTTCTTTTTTCTTTTGTCTGGAACTTCTATTCCCTGGGTAACAAAAAACCAACATCTTCACACTCTTCAAAGTTCTTTTCTCTTTGCCTCTTGAGCAGGTAAGCTAAGTTAGCCGGAGGTGTGTGGCCTTGGCAATGAGATGGACTCAAGTTCCAACGTCAAATGAGCATGTGAGGGAGACGGTACACAGAGGCCAAGGAGCATATGGGTAGCAGGCTAGAAGAGTTTCAGCCTGAGCTCTGGGCTTTGACCTCTACTCCAAAGCAGCTCTGGGTAGCACAGAAATCCTGCACCCAACTTCATCTCTCAGTCTAATCCCACTTCCCTGCTCTCCTGCTCTGACTACACTGATTTTGGTCATAGAAAAATGTTCATCCAGAATATTCTGAGTCGCTGAAACTCACAGACCAACACCCCCAAAACACCTGTATGAGTTCTTCTGATTCCTCAAGCAGAAGCATGCAATAGACCAAGAGTTTTCAACCTCTGTTCTATTAGCATTTGAGATCAGATAGTTCATTATTGGGGGTGGGGGAGGGCTGTCCCGTGCACTGTGGGGTGTTAGCAGCATCCCTGACCTATTTATCTTATTAAAATGGACAACACCAAGTGAACTGTGGGCCACTGGGCTGTTCTCATGAGACTCAATGTGAGGATCCAGGGTCCAGACAATGTCCCTCTTCATCACAGTCATGTTTTGTAAAACTGTAGAAAAATTATAAAAGGGCATGAACTGGAAAGTGTAACCTCAGTCAAAGACCTGACAAAGATTTAGCACATTTGACCTGGTAATTTAGAATCTTATACAAAAAAAGATCTGTAAGGGTGTGCACAGGGTTTAAGAGAAGGATCCTATTAGCCTTAGTACTGTAAGGCTAATAACAGTTGGGAGCCACTATCACCTCTGCACAAGAGGGGGAAGGGGAGGGAATGACTGATCAAAAAGGATGGCCAGTAGGCACATGAAAAAGTGCCTACTCTCTAATTATTAAAGAAAATCCAAATCAAAACTACAATGAGATTACCACCTCACATCAGTCAGGTCATCATTAATAACTCTACAAAGAATATATGTTGGAGAGGGTGAAGAGAAAACGGAACGCTCCTATACTGTTGGTGGGGATCTAAACTGGTACAACCACTATGAAAAACAGTATGGAGGTTCCTCAGAAAACTGAGTATGGAACTGCCATATGATCCAGCAAACCCACTCCTGGGCATATATCCAGTTAAAACTATAATTCAAAAAGATACGTGCACCCCTATGTTCATAGCAGCACTATACACAATAGCCAAGAAATGTCCATTGACAGATGAATGGACTAAGATGTGGTATATATATACAATGGAATACTACTCAGCCATAAAAAGAAAAATAACGCCATTTGCAGCAACATGGATGCAATTAGAGCTTCTCATACTAAGTGAAGTTAAGTCAAAAAGAGACAGGATTTCCTGTAATGGCTCAGTGGCCAACTAGTATACTTGAGGACGCAGGTTTGATCCCTGGCTCAGTGGGTTAAGGATCCAGCACTGTCGTGAGCCGCAGTTTAGGTCACAGACACAGCCTGGATCTGGTGTTGCTGTGGCTGTGCTGTAGGCTGGCAACTGCAGCTCTGATTTGACCCTTAGACTGGGAACCTCCATATGCTGCAGGTGCAGCTCTAAAAAGACCAAAAAAAAAAGAAAAAAGAGAGAGAAAGAGGAAGACAAATACCATATGATATCACTTATATGTGGAATGTAAAACATGGCACAAATGATCCTATCTACAAACAGAAACAGACTCACAGACATAGGGAAGAGACTTGTGGTTACCAAGGGGGAGGGGGGGAGGGGGATGGACTAGAAGTTTGGGGTTAGCAGATGCAACTCTTACATTTAGAATGGATAAGCAATGAGGTCCAACTGTATAAGCACAGGGAACTATAGCCATTCTCCTGGGACAGACCATGAAGGAAGATAATAAAAGAAAAGAAGTGTATATACATGTATGACTCGGTCACTTTTCTGTATAGCAGAAAGTGGTATAATATTGTAAATCAACTGTACTCTAACGCATTTTTTTCTTTTAAAAAAATGCTGTATGGAGAGGGACTTCTGAAAAGAGCCATGGTAAACAGCCCACTCCCAGTGACCCAGAAGGGAAGGAGCAGAGAATAAACCCCCTGACACCATTTTCCGTCTGAACTCATTCTTTGCTCCAGGTGCAAAGGATCCACTGAGGAAGCTCAGATGGGTTCGACTCCCAGAGTACAGGCATACTTGTTTTATTGTGCTTCACTTTATTGCACTTTGAAGGTATAGCATTTTTTAACAAATTAAAAGTTTGTGGTAACCCAGCATTAATAGATGATGGTTATCATTTTTCAGCAATGAAGCATTTTTAAATTAAAGTATATATTTTTCAGATATAATTCCATTGTATTCTCTGAATAGATTACAGCATAGTGTAAACATAACTTTTATATGCAGTGGGAAACCAAAAAAATTGTGTGACTAATTTTATTACAGTATTTGCTTTATTACGGTGATCTGGAACTGAATCCATGATATCTCCAATGTATGCCTATAGAGTGGAGGGAGAGTGAGTGAGCAGGGGCAACTATTGAGCACAGGTGAAAATCACCTAAGAGACAGTTTCTGGGCTGCTGTTCTGGCAAAAGTATAGGCAAGGAAATTAGAAGAATAACTAGCAGCATGGCCTAGAGCTACAAAGGGCAAGGTTAAAGCAGCAGTCAAAAAGCGAGCAGTAAAAAGTGAACTTGGCCGAATTCTAAAAGCCTGGTAATGGCAGTGGTGGCTTGGTGCTGGCTGCCATGCTCACATAGGAAGCATTCGGGTTTGTTTCAAGGAGGTTAGAAGGAAAAGGATCACATCCAACCTAAACTCCTGGGTTGTTGACTCAGATTTACCTGATTATATTTTGTAACTAGCTGACACTGAACTTTCTTTCTATTATACACCTCCTGAGGGCAAAAACCTTGTCTGACTTGTCTGGCTATATTCCCCAGTACCTGGCATGGTACCCTGTAGACAACAAAAGTTCGTTCAGCTTTTGAGTGTGAACGTGAAGGTCTGAGCTCTGAGATTCCCTTATCTGTCCTCTGTGGTCCTGTAGCCCACCATACAAAAGAAGAGTTCAAAACACCAAGTTGCACATCTTAAATCTATGTAATTTTTATCAATAATACCTTGATAAAGAGGGAGAAAAAAAGAGTTCCCGAGAGTAACTGTCAAGGCAAAGGAGCTACAATTTTTCTTTCCCTTCAGCGGAGGCAAAAATCCTTCCCGCAAACTGTGCGCAGTCCAGCAGAGCCCTAGCAACCTTCCCACTTCTCATCTGCTTCTCAGGGCACCTAATAGTAGAATAAAACATAGAAGCTTGGCGTTGCAATGTTTCCTGTCCCCCAAACAGGACAGTCACCCGAGCCCTTAGTTAGGGAAAGCCACCAGACATCCTTCCAGAAGCAGGCACTAAAATCTTGGCTGATATCACCTGGTAGGAAGGTGGACAAAGATGTACCTCTCCATAATTAACAGTACTTAGTTCTTCACTCACATATCCAGGTCTATGGCACCAGGTCCCTGGACTTCCTGAGAGTGACGAGCTTCCTTTGGTCATGACTCCTGCAAAAAGCCTGGTGACAGCCTATGCCAGCCTTCTAGGACATGTGCCAATTTCCAGACCACTCCCTAAGGAATCCCCTCCAAGGCCTTCTTTTCCTGGGCAGGAGACTAGGACCCAAGCATAAAGGGCCCCCATGAAATTCTTGAACGTGTTTGGAGTTCCAGATTAAAAACATTCATTTGGCTTCTACCCTGAGCTTGATATAAGGGTCATGGAAGGACCTTGAAAACACTGTATCACCTCAAAAGGATTGCTGTGCAGCAAGAGGTAAAAAAAAAAAAAAAAAAACTTTAAATAGATTCCCAGTAGAAAGAGGCCAACAGGGAGAGTTCAGAAAAGAGTCATCCCTTGCTGATAGGGATGAGTCACAATGAGATGAAGGAGGTTGACGGGGGCAGGTGAGGAGGGGTGGAGAAGGTGATGGAGGAGGAAGGGGTGGATAACCCATATCTCGCCCATAAGCTGACTCTCAGATGACATGGTTACATCTTTTGAGTTACATCCAGTGTGTAAGACCTTCCCCGCTCCCTTTCTGCTGCTCCTTCTTCTACTTATAGTCACTGGAAAAATTTTAGGAAAGAGACGTCTTAAAGATGTTGGTTAAATAGCTCTGTCCCTAGTACTCCATTTGAAGCCAACTTCTTAATTAAGGCACAAGTGCTTGGACAAAATGCATTTATGTATATTAATTCTTGCTCCACTTAGCAGAGTGGTCACTTAATTAAATGTCTTCAGTTGTTTTATTGGGAAAAAAATAACCCATCCTCCCCCTCCCAAGGCGTTTTCAATCCTTCCCACTTAGCTCCTCTGTTGTGCTGTGAATTTAAACATACTATTTGTTGCTTTCCACCCAGTTCATTTGTAATCCTGGTGCCACTGCATTTCTAGGAACTGATATTAAAAAGTAATATCTGAGGCTAAAGTCGCTAGACTGTTCAGTAGATTTTTAAATTGAAACCAAAATTATACAGATTTTTCATTCTGATAATTCCACCAATTCACTAATTCTTTAATCTTTACAGGTCATTGAACAGTTCCACATTAATGAGATGTAGTTAAGAACAAATTTTATACTTTTTCCTTTTTTTTTTCTTGAGAAATGTTTCCTATCATTTGTAAATTAGAAAGAACTTGTTCCATTTATGGTCCATTTATTTAAAATAATCGAATGCATGGGATCTGGCTGAACACTGTGTGTAATGATGCTTTTAAACAAATTACCATTTATTTATAAGCAAGAAATAGACTTTTAAAAAGCACCCAGATTTGGTTACATTATTAATGATACTCTCTGAGCCCAACATCTCTGGGGCGTGCGTATGTGTGTGCATGCATGTGCATAGCACACACACACACGGATGTGGATTTTATTCCAGGGAGAAGGCTGAGGATTTAGGATTAAAAACAAAAAGAAAAAAAAATTTTCCAGAGAAGCAGCATGTTTTTACTTTTTCAAAAAGATGTGTATTAGTGAAATCCACCATGATGAGCCATTCATCCTAAAATCTTCACTGTAAATGTGTGACTCTCATCACAAGCACCCAAAGTAAAGTATGCCCTAACCGAACCTGTTCAGCATGCTGAGGATATGGAACAAACAGAAAAAGTCCTGTATCCCTGCTAAGACAGATGCATGTGAAAGTACGCAAAACCCATCTTCTCCACTAGCGGCCCGGGAGTTTCTACTTAGAAAATAATTGCATCTTTATAAAATACCATAGAGTTAATTGCTTGGATTCAAGTATTGTAAATTACTATTATCCCTTGCCACACATTACTGCAGGGAGGAAGTGTTTATCCTGTTAAGTGATAAAGAGCTTGCAGTGTAGAGAACCAGGAGAGATGGCTGACCATGCTAAGAATTAATGGGGAGAGTACTCTGGCTTCATCAGCTTTGGCTCTTTTCATTCATAAGACTATCCCCATTCCCTTTCTCCTATCTTCTTTCCACTATACAGATCAAAGAATAAATAAATAATAGCATCTGAGACTTCCAATATCCAGTTCCTCCTCCAGCCCCACAACTTTTAGCAAGTGTACACTCCCCAGAAAGTATTTACCAGCTCCAGCAAAATCAACTGCAACAACCCTGTTTGCCAATTTTCTTCCTTGAGAGGAGAATCTACAAGTCTGGAAGGACTGAAGGAAGGAAAAAAATACAGATATATATACATATGTAGAGAGAGAGAGAGGAAGAAGGGGGGGAGGGAGGGGAGGGGAAGAAGGAGGAGAAAATGAGATAAAAAGGATGAAAAGGGGAGAAGAAGGTGCAAGAAAAAAATAAGACTCTAAGATGCCAGAGGAATCAAAGCTGCTAAGTAGAGTAATATAGTAAATTTTCCAGGCCTGAGAGAATATGTAGATAGGAATACTTTATGCCAAAGATTTTCGCAGAAATCCTGAAAAAAAGGAAACCTACTTAAAGACAAGATGAATACATATGAAGATATCACTTGTATCACCAGCACCAAGAACAGTGTCTGACATAAAAAAGACACAAATATTCTGAATAAATGAAGGAATGAATACATGATGTGCTGGTTTTCCAAAAAAGGAGTAGATCTACACTCTAGAGGCTAGTTATTTCAACCACTAGCAAAACAATAATTTAGGCTAGCAAAACAATAACCAATCAGTGGTTTTGAAAGTTTAGAAAATAAGCAATAACAGCCAACTCCCATAAGAACAAATCTTTCCAAATAAATCCAATGGGGATTTTTCACATTCAGTTATTAGTAGACCGCTTATACCCTATTATCAATAGGTGTTTTACCAACTTTATTGTGCAAGTCTGAAATCAGAAAAATGTGGCAATGTGCTGAATAACTGGTTGAACATCTATATTGAGTGACAAATAATAACTCATAGATAAAAAATCTCTAGTGGAATCCTATAGGCCCATTAACTATTCATTGTACCAATAATTCAATAGAAGAGAATATTTGTGATAGGGACCATCATAAAAAATTCTGGAGTTTTTGGCCATGATTAGTAAATAGGGCTCTGTTCTTGGCCCTAACCTATTTCATCTTTTTCTCAGTATCTTATATTGATGTGGACAACATGTCCATCAAAATCTGCAGATGACAAAAAGTTGGGAGAGCAGCTGGATAACAATAAAATGTAGCAGTTATCAGTCTGACAAGGATAAGTATAATGTGTTTTCAACAGATTGAAAAAGTCAAGCTTATCATAGATAGACACAGAGAACATTTAACTAATTAGTGGTCACTGGGGGGGGGAAAGCATAAGTTTAAGTTGTTTTAATTAGTTACAAGTTTGACATGCAAAAAGGATATGATGTGATCACCAAGTAACCCAAGGTTGTTGGTTATTTGTATCAATAGAAACTACCACTGACGGGTGGCAGCTGGTTGAAGGGAACAGCAAGGGGATGTGATATAACAGGGAGAAGATAAGCTTTTGGCAGGATATGGTTGCTGTCTTCAAATATCTGAAGGGTTGTCTTTTGAAAAAGGAAAAAAAATGTTCCTTGTTGTCCCACAGGAAAATGTTCCAAGTGACAATGTCTACAAATGGGATAGAATGTTTTGTGAAAAGTAAGGAACTCAATGTCCTTTCTCAGAGCTGTTGGGAAGATGACTTAAGAGAGAGGTTATAACTGGTTGCTAAGATCCATAAAATTCTGAGATTCCTTGCTTCTCTGACCCATTTCAAGATGGGTCAAAGCACAGACCAGTGTCACGAGACTTGGAAGTTATGAGTTTATGTGTGCCATTAAAACAATAACCAATAATTAAGTCGGAGGCACTAACACCAAGTTATCTACTTTATTTTTTTCAACTTAGTACATTACTATTTAGTAATAAAGATAAACATCCAAATACATCTATCATTTCACAGAAAATCATTTTAAACACTAAAATGTAATCATTTTAAACACAAAATCTCAGAAAAAGGATTTTTTTTATATTGAATAAGGTTTGGATCATAAGGACCATTCTATTTTTCCTTACTTTTCCCATCTGTCCACAAAGGAATAAAAATTCCTTCAGAGCCAGCATTTGAAAAGCACTGATACAGGCAACATCAGGCCTCAAGTCAGTAAGCTTACCCTAGTTTCTTGAGTGCAGTGTCACTCAAGAAGCTAGGATAAAAATGTCAGCTCACCCAAAAAGGATCAGTGTGGTTGCCAGAGCGGTACCCCCGGCTGTGACCACTTGCCACTGTATAGGACCCTTTCCTTAGACTTAGCCCTGTGTCTTGGTCCTCATCAATGTAAATCATGATAGCTCCATGCCTTGTTAGACATTTGAATCAAGAAATGATGTAAGCTGGAAAAAAATGTTAATATCCAATGTAGTTCTGTCACTTTTCTCAAAAATAATAACCAGTTCTCTCAACACTTAACCCTGTATCGTTTATTTAAAAATACAACTATTACCCTGTGATTGGAAGTCATCTTTATCGTATATGAAGCAATTCCATATATTCAGGTAAGTTTCTAGGATTCTGTTTGACCAATCCATTGAAATTATTGTGACATTTTTTCCATGTACTGATGCCTCTCTCATAGTCCTTTCAGGCTGCTATAACAGAATACCGTAGCCTGCTCTGGAGGCTGAGAAGCCCAACATCAAGGCACCACCAGATGAGAGCTGCATCTTGGCTCAGAGATAGCTGTCTTACCCTGAGTTCTCACAGGGCAGTAGGGCTAAGGGAGCTCTCTGGGGTCTCTTTCATAAGAGACCATTTATAAGGGCTCTGTCCTCATGACCTGATCACCTCCACATGTCCCAACCTCTAATACCAACAAACTGGAAGTTAGGATTTCAATATAGAATTGAAAATAGTTAGAATTTTGAGGAGATACAAATATTCAGTTTATAGTAGCCTGAAAGGGAAAGTTCATCATTCTTGTTCATACTTTTCAAATTTTTCCTACATATAATCTTCCAAGTAAATTGTAAAATAATCTAAAACTCTCTCTTCAGTGTTTTTTATTTGAACTGTTTAAATCTGCAGATTGAATTGGCAAGAATTGGCATCATTTCCTATTAAATCCTCCCATCCAGGAACACAGCTATTGTTCCATTTCCACTTATTCAAGACTTGTTTCATGTTCCTCAATAAAATTTTATACGTTTATTCAGATGTAAGGCCTGCAAAATTGCTCTTGTGCATGTTATTCTTTGTTTTTTTTAAGTTTTTCTTGCCCTTACGAATGGTATCTGTCTCACTACATTTTTTTGTTGTGCATATGAAGTCTATTTTTAAATACTATTTTAGAAAGAAACTTTTATTGAACCTTTGTATTCAAGTGTTTTTAGTTGGTTCACTTGGAGTTTTCAAAAATCTTTACATCATTCTTTGCTAATATCTGTATCTTTTCCTTTTCTATTGCATCAGCTAGAACTTTTCAAACAATGTTAAATAAGAGGGATAGCAGTGGGCATTATTTTAGTAGCCCTTGTTTGGATAAATGCAGTGTTTTTTAATCAAAGGAACATAGCCACTAGAGACTGTGTAATAGATTCTTGCTACAAAGGACAGGGAAGCAGAGCTTTCATACTCCTCTCTGTGAGATTCTGATAAGCACTTCTTCTTGAAGTGCTGTCAATTGCAATGTAGAATCACTGCATAGTGATATACCATCAGCAAAACTTCTTCTATCATTCAGTTACATCTGAGTACAAAAATGTTGAGAAAAAGAGAAACCTGTGTTTTAGTACCTCACTACCTGTTTGATGTGTGCTGTTCCTTAGGGTCAATATTCTATAGAAATGTAACGTATACCTGCATTACTAACAGGAGTTTTTGTGTACTTGTTTTTTTCAGTCTGAAATAGGGACTTTCATTGCAATGTGTTTTGGAAATCTGATGGGATTACATAATGCATTTTCAAATGCTTAACAGGTTCTCACAGTGAGCTAGTGGTAGTACCTTCACTACACTGTTGCTCACAATTTGCCAACATTTTGTCTAGGAGTTTTGCAGCTCTATTCATCTTTATACCCTTAATGGTTCATGCATCCTACGCTTGAGTCAAACTGATGTGTATGCTTTCAGTGTGCTTTCCAATTTCTGTGCCTTGATTTTATTTACTTCCCTTTATTTACTTCATTCTTCATTTCCATGTGCTCAAACCTAAATCAAATACAACATGTTCCATGAAAGCCTTCCTGAAAACTTCAATTACATGATTCTTCCCCTTCTACATTTACTGTAAACTTGTTTCTGCAGTTTTCTAATGACACTTATTTTTATGTGTCAAAAAAGTAAACTTAGCTTATGCCTACTACGAGACAGTAAACATCTTGAAGGACCTACGTCTGACTCACCGTCGTTTCCCTTACAGTGTTTTAGGATGGCTCTGAGTATGTACAATGCGAGACTACCCCAGCGCTGACTCTTTCTAGCTCCATGATCTTAGGTAAGTTGCTTAACTCTTCTCACCCTCAGTTTCATCTCCAATGTGCAATAGCAATAGTGAGGTAATATACATAAAGCACTTGGAATAATTCCTAGTATAACTTCAGTCCATACTATCTTCTGTTTATCGTAACCTACTTGAAATAAGCTTAAGGAAGACAGGTGTTTCCTCTGTTTTGTCTCAGCACCTAGTACAGCTCTTAGCACATAGTTGGCATTCAAAAAATATTTATTTAATAAGGTTTAATGAATAAATAGTGGTATGTGTGATTTAAAAAAAAAATCGGTTTGAATTTTCATGCTCATTTCACTTCCCTGTTATTTTACCCAGAGAAAATAGACCCCTGTCACAGAATCCACAGAGTTCCACCCTGTAACTTCTTTCCCTGGAAGTTATCTACTAGCCCTAAGATAATCATGCAGCTGGGACAGAAGAAAAAAGGAGCTGGGGAACTTCTGATAGCCTATTGAGTAAATCTGGGACCTGACTTCCAGCAAAGACAATTATTTTTGTGCCAATCAATATCTTTGTGGTTACAATGAATAAACCTCATTATTTTTTAAGTGTTAGATGGTTCAGGCTATTCTGCTTCCTCTAAATGCATGAAGGATAAAACTTATATGGCAAGGAAGGGAGGGAGAAGCCAAGTGCTAGAAACTACATATAACCCATCAGTAGCAAGGCAGTGGTCAGGGCCTCTGAACAAAGACCTCTTTACTGATCTGTGAACAGCTATACTCTGAGCTACTTCAGGAGACTAACACATACCATTGCTTAAAAAAAAAAAAAAGCTTAGTTTTGTTCTATTTTCTTCTATTAGTTTTGTTTTATTTTCTTCTATCGCTTCTATATTCCCCTTTCGCATTTAAGAGAGTAGTCTCTGAAATCACACCACCCTGAGAATTATATATAATATTGGAAAAGTACCTTCAGCCCTCTGAGACTCAGTTTCCTCATCTCTAAATATGTACCTCACAGAATTACTGAAATGACTAAATGAGATAATGTCTATTCCCGGCCCAGAACTGGGCATATAGCTACTGCTCGCTAAATGTTTTTTTTTGTTTTTTGGTTTTTTTTTTTTTTTGGCTTTTTGCCTTATCTAAGGCAGCACACGCAGCATGTGGAGGTTCCCAGGCTAGGGGTCTAACAGGAGCTGTAGCTGCCGGCCTTCGCCACAGCCACAGCAACACGGGATCCGAGCCGCATCTGCAACCTACACCACAGCTCACAGCAACGCCGGATCCTTAACCCACTGAGCAAGGCCAGGGATGGAACCCACAACCTCATGATTCCTAGTCAGATTCGTTAACCACTGAGCCACTAAGGGAACTCCCTGCTCGCTAAATGTTAATACCTCTCTCCCTTCTACCACTGTCACTTTTACCATTGGTAGGAGGAACATATGTTAGTATTTCATGAATTTCCTCTTTATTATTGTCATTATATTCAAAAGCTGAAAGATTATTCTAGTTCAAAGTACTAGATATCAGTTTCAGTCATGGAGTATAAAGCATAGCATTTATCAAACAATCTGGCTCTAAGTTTGGGGCTTATAAAAGAAAGGGTTGCTTTGTATTGATTGCTGTTTTGAGTCAATACAGAATATTTTGAAACAACATATCAAAAATCTGTGAGATAGTGCTAAAGCAAAACTTGGAGGAAAATGTATACAATTAAATGCTGAAATTAGAAAATAGTCTCAAATTAGAAGATAAAATAATTAGTCTCAATTTAATAATTTAAGATTCTACCTTAATAAACTAAGGAAAGGAGAACAAATCAAACCCAAAGTAAGCAAGGAAAGAAAATAATAAATTTAATAGTAGAAATCTTAAACTAAAACATGGAGGGAAATAGAGAAAATCAAGAGCTGGCTCTCTGAAAAGATCAATTAAACTGATAAATCTCTAGCCAGATGATCCATAAATAAAGGCAAATAAACCTACAAGAGGAACAAAAAAATAATATATCTATACATTCTTCAAACATATAAGAAAGTATTATTTATGCTAATAAACTTTATATCTTAGATGAAGAGGAAAATTCCTTGAAAGACATAAAAAAGCAAAAGCTCATTCAAGAAGAAATAGATAATACAAAAACCTCTATACCTATTAAATTTACTGATGGTTCTATCAAATATTTAAAGAAGAAATAATACCAGGTCTATACATACTCTTTCGGAAAACAGAAGGGGGACTTTCTTTCCCAGCTTACTTTAGGAGGCCAATAGTAACTTTAAAAAAAAATAACAAAGAAATTATTTTTAAAAAACCCATAGATCCATATTCTTCATAAACATAGACACAAACGTCCTTCTAAAAATGTTAGCAACCACTATACCAACATTACACTGCAAGTTCTACCTAATAAATTAAGACAAGAAAAGGAAATAATAGGTATACAGACTGGGAATGAGAACAGAAAATTCTGTTTGTTCACAGGTGACATGATCATCTATATAAAAACCCTGAAAGAACTGACAAAAAAAAAAAACCCAAAACCCCAAAATTCCAGCAACTAATAAGTGGCTAAAGCAAGGTTACAGGATACAAAGTGAATATGCAAAAGTCACCTTCCTATATACCAGCAATGAGCAAATGGAATTTGAAATTATAAAAACAATAACACTTACATTAACAACCCCAAGAAAAACTAAATAAATAATTATTTCATGTTAATGAATAGGAAGACTCAATAATGTCAAGGTGTCAGTTCTTCAAAACTACAGATTCAAGGCAATACCAACCAAAGCCCATAGAGTCATTTTATGGATATAAACGAAATGATTCTAAAGTTTCTATGGGGAGGGAGTTCCCACCGTGGCTCAGCGGTTACGAACCTCAATACGATCCATGAGGATGCAGGTTTGATTCCTGGCCTCACTCAATGTGTTAAGGATCCAGTGTTGCTGTGAGCCGTAGTGTAGGATGCAGATGTGGCTCAGATATTGCATTGCTGCGGCGTAGGCCAGTAGCCACAGCTCTGATTCGACCACTAACCTGAGAACTTCCATATGCCGCATCTGTGGTCCTCAAAAGACAAAAAATAAATTAAAAAATAAAAAATAAAGTTTCTATGGGGATTCAAAATACCTAGAACAGCCAACATAATATCAAAGAAGAATAATGTTAGAGGACTGACATTACCAAATTAAAGACTTTCTATAAAACTAATCAAAAGCATGTGGTATTGGTGAAACAGACAGATAAGTCAATGGAATATAATAGAGATTCTCCAAATAAACTCACGTAAATATAGTTAAGTGATCTTTGATAAAGAATCAAAAGCAATGCAATGAAGAAACAACAGTCTTTTCAACAAACGATATAACAACTAGAGGTCCACATGTAAAAAAACTGAATTTAGAATAGATCATACACTCTTCACAAAAATTAACTCAAAATGATCAAAAACCCAAAAGGGAAACACAAAACTGTAAAATTCTTAGAATATAACATTGGAGAGAAGCTAGATGATGTTGGGTATGGTGATGACCTTTAGATACAACACTAAAGCCATGAGCCATGAAAGAAATAATTGATAAGTTGGGCTTCACTAAAAATTACAAATTTCTGGTCTGTAAAAAACAATACCAAGAAAAATGAGAAGACAAGCCACAAATTGGGAGAAAATATTTGCAAATGATATTTGGTAAAGAAAGATCATCTAAAATATGAAAAGAACTCATAAAACTCAACAATAAGAAATCAACCTAATATCTTTTCAAATCCACCTCCTAGAATAGTGAAAATAAAAACAAAAATAAACAAATGGGACCTATTAAACTTAAATGTTTGTGCCCAGCAAAGGAAACTATAAACGAAATAAAAAGGCAACCCACAGAGTGGGAGAAAAATATTTACAAATAAAGCAACTGACAAGGAATTAATATCCAAAATATACAAGCAACTCATGCAACTCAATATCAAAAAAAAAAATATACCCAACCAAAAAACTAGCAGATCTAAATAAACATTTCTCCAAAGAAGAAACAGAGATGGCCAAAAAACACATGAAAAGATGCTTAATATTGCTAATTATTAGAGAAATGCAAGTCAAAACTGCAGTGAGGTACCACCTTACACCAGCCAGAAGGACCATCATCAAAAAGCCTATAAATAATAAAAGTTAGAGAGGGTGTGAAGAAAGGGGAACCCTCTTACACTGTCGCTGGGAATGTAAACTGGTACAACCACTATGGAAAACAGTATGGAGGTTCCTCAAAAAACTAAAAATAGAACTTCTATATAATCTGTCAATCCCACTCCTGGGCATCTACCTGGAGAAAACTGTAATTTGAAGATACATGCATCCCAATATGCATTGCAATGCTATTTATAATAGCCAAAATATGGAAGCAACTTAAATGTCCATCGACAGAGGAATGAATAAAGAAGATGTGGTACATATACAATAGAATATTACTCAGCCATAAAAAAGAATGAAATAATGCCATTTGCAGCAACACAGGTGGACCCAGAGATTATTTCACTAAGCGAAGTTAGACAGTGAAAGACAAACATCATATGATATCACTTATATGTGGAATCTAACAAAAAAGAATATAAATGAACTTATTTGTATAACAGAAATAGACTCACTGACTTTGAAAACAAACACATGGTTACCAAAGGGGACAGACAGGGGAGGAGAGGAATGGACTGAGGGTTTAGGATTGGAATATACACACTGAGATATATGGAATGAGTGGCCAACGGGAACCTGCTATATAGTACAAGGAACTCTACCCAATATTCTGTGATAATCTATATGGGAAAGGAATGAATGTATATATATGTAAAACTGAATCACTTTGTTGTTCAGCAGAAAATATCACAATATTGCAAATCAACTACACTTCAATAAAACTTTAAAAAATGGAAAAAAGAAAAGAAAACAAGTTCTCATTGTGGCTCAGCAGTAAAGAATACTAGTATCCATGAAGACACAGGTTCAATCCCTGGCTTCACACAGTGGGTTAAGGATCTGGCGTTGCCATGACCTGCAGTGTAGGTTGTAGGTATGGACTGGATCCCACATTGCTGTGACTGTGGCATAGACAGGTAGCTACAGCTCTAATTTGACCACTAGCGCGGGAATTTGCATATACCATGTGTATGGCAGTAAAAAGACAAAAAAGAAAAAAGAAAAAAAAAAAGAAAACAGCCTGATTTTTAAAATGATCCAAAGACCTTAAAAGACACCTTACAAATAAGATATACAGGTGGAAAATGAGCATATGAAAAGATGCTCCATATCATATCACCAAGGAAATGCAAATTAAAACTATAATAATACACAACACTATTAGAATGGCCAATATCTTGAAACTCTGACAACATCAAAAGCTGGTTAGGATATCAGCAACAGGAAATTCTCATACATTGCTGGCAGGAACGCAAATTGTTATTATTACCACTTTGGTAGGTAATTTGGTGGTTTCTTACAAAACTAAACATACTCTTATTATATAATCTAACAATCAAACTCCTTGGTATTTACCCAAGGGAACTGAAAATGTATGTCTACACATCCCTGCACATAAATGTTTATAACAGTTTTATTCATAATCGCCAAAACTTAAAAGCAACCAAGTTGCCCTTCATTAGGTAAATGGATAAATGAACTTTGGTACATCCAGACAATAGAGTATTATTCTGTAACAAAAAGAAATGAGCTACAGAGCCATGAGAATACATGGAGGAACCTTAAATGCATATTACTAAGTGAGGAATCTTAAATGCATATTACTAAGTGAAAATGCTATACACTAAGCATAGAGGGCATTGGAAATACTCTCCATGATCACATAATGATGGATATATATATCAGTATACATTTATCCAAACCCATAAAATGTACAACACCAAGAATGAGCCCTAAGGTAAATTATGGACTTTAAAAAGTGATTACCATATGTCAATCAGGATTCATCAACTGTAACAAATGTACCGCTCTGGTGAAGGGTGTTTGATAACGAGGAAGGCTATGCATGTTTGGGATAGGGAGTATATGAGAAATCTGTATCTTCCCCCTCAATTTTGTCATGAACCTTACCTTACTTAAAAAAAAATCTTAACTTTAAAAAGTTTACAAATCAAATTTAGCAATATATAAAAAGATACATGTTCAAGCGGGATATCTCCAAAAATGTAAGACTGGTTTAATATAATTCATCATATTAACATACAAAAACAGAACACCATATGATAACTTCAACAGATGCAGAGAAAGATTTGACCAAATTCAATACCCATTCATGATGTTTTTAAAAATACCCTTAATGTCTTAAACTATTTAAACTGCTATAACAGAATAGCCTCGACTAGGTGGCTTAAACAACTAATATATATTTCTCATAGTTCTGGGGGGTGGGAAACCCAAGATCAAGGTACAAGTGCCCTTGATATCTGTCAAGGTTCTGCTTCTTGGTTCAGATACACAACTGCCTTCTCCCTAATATGGTGGAAGGGGAAAGGGAGCTCTCTGGAATCTTATTTATTTATTTATTTATTTATTTATTTATTTTTTAATGTCTGCACCCAAGGCATATGGAAGTTCCTAGGCTAGGGACTGAATCCAAGCTGCAGCTATGACCCGAGCTGCAACTCTGGCAACACCAGGTCTTTCAACCCACTGTGCCAGGCTGGGGACTGAACATGCACCTCTGCATTCTTAACCCACTGCGCCATAGCAAGAACTCCTCAGATCTCATTTATAAGGGCACTAATCCTATCCATGAGGAATCTGCCCTCCTGACCTAATCACTTCCCAAAGGCACCACTCTTAACACCACTGCATTGAGGGTTAGGATTTCAACATATAAATTTGGGGGTGAAAAACAAATAAATAAATAAATTTGGGGGCAGACGAGGGAGAAAGACGTGAACATTCAGACCATTATACCTAGCAAACTAGACAAAAAGGGGGCTCGGTGGAAGTACCCAGAGCTACTACAGGATTCAAAGGAAAAAACTAAACACACTCCCCCTAAGATCAGGAATAAGGCAATGACACCTGTTTGTATTGTTTCTGTTCTAAATTTTCCTGGAATTCCTAGCCAGTAGACAAAGTAAAGCAAAATTCATACAGATTGAAAAGAAAGAAGTGAAACTCTGTGTAAGAAGATGACATGATATACCCATGTAGATAAGCCCAAGGAATCTACCGAGATCATCCACTGAAAATAATAAATGATTGTATCAAAGTTGTAGGATACAAGATCAATATACAAAAATCAATTTTATTTCTATACACTAGAAATGAAGAACTGCCAATTGAAATGAAAAGCAATATAATACATTTACAACAAAAACATGAAAACGAAGATAAATTTAACAAAATATGTTTATCTGTGTAGAGAAAACAATAAAACATTACTTAAAGAAAGTAAGGAAGACCAAGCTAGACGACAAATTATATCATATCCATTGACTGGAAGAACCAATAGTGTTAAAATATAAATTCTTGCTTGTCTATATACTCAAAGTAGTACCAATAAAAGCTGAAGTTTTTTATACAAACCTAGACAAGCTGATTCTAAAGTGCATATGAAAATGCAAAGGTCCCAAATTAGCCAAAACAATTTTGAAAAAGAACAAAATTGTAGGACCTACACTCCCTGATTTCAAAATTTATTATAAAATTATAGTAATCAAGACATTGTTACAATGGTATAAGAATAAACATTTAAATCAGTGGAATAGAGTCCAGAATATATATTCTCTACTCATTTCAGACAAAGAAGTGAAAGTATTTCAATGTAGAAAATTGGTCTTTGTCACTGGTGAGACAATTGGATTTCCCCATGTGAAGAAGAAGGTGAGGGAGGGATAGGGGAGGAGAAAATTATCTCAACCCTTACCTCATGTCAGACACACAAAAAACTGACATGAACTGGATCAGAGATCTAAATGTCAAAGCTAAAACTATAAAACTTCTAAAAGAAAACATAAGAGAAAGTCTCTGTGACCTTGGGATAGGTAAATATTTCTTGGAACATAAAAAGCATAAAACAAAAGATAGAAACCGATAAAGTGCACTTCATCTACATTTAAAACTTAAAAATTTTGCTTTTTGAGAGTTCGCACACTGTGAGAAAACATTTGCAAATTACATGACTGATAAAGGATATATCAGGATATACAAAGAACTCTCGGAACTATTAATAAGAATGAAACAACCAGTAAAATAATGGACAAAATATTTGAACTGACTCTTTACAAGGATAGATATATCAATGGCAAATAAGCACATGAAAAGATGCTCAACATAATTGGTCACTAAGGAAATGGAAAGTAAAAGCATGAAATACCAACACTTATCCACTAGTATGACTAAAATTAGAAAGACATACAAAGTGTTAGGATATAGAAAAACTACAAGTCTCTCGTACAGCTGGTGGGAATGCAAAAAGATGCAGTTACTTTGGGAAACAGTTCACCAGTTTAAGAATACGCTTACTACTAGAAATACTATTTCTTGTATTTCCCTACTAGAAATGAAATATATGTCCACACAAAGGCTTGCACATTAATGTTCCTAGAAGCTTTACTCATAATAGCCAAAACCGAAGTCACCATCAACTGGTAAGTGGATAAACATATTGTGGTATATCCATACAACAAAATGTTTCTCAGCAATAAAAAAGACCAAGCTACTAACATATGAGGTATATCAGAACATTACATAACACGGATGAGTCTCAAAATGAGTCTCAAAACTATTATGCTAAGTGAAAGAAGTCACGACCAAAAGATTGCTTATATGCTTAACTTTCATAAAATTTTAGAAAATGTAAAACTATAGTTATTGGATTTGGGGGCTATGCCTAAGGCATGTGGAAGTTCCTGGGCCAGGGATCAAACCCAAGCCACAACAGTGACAATGTCAAACACTTAATGTCTAGGCCACCGGGGAACTCTAAAATTACCGTCATTGAAAGCAAATCATTGATTGCCTGAGCCTGGGGGTGAGAACAGGGATTGACTTCAAGGGCACAAGGAAACTTTCTGAGGTATGGAAAATGTTCTATGTATCGATTAGGTTTATACCAGTGTATATAGGTATCAAAATTCAAAAGACTGTTTAAAATTGGTGAGTTTTGGAGTTCCCTGGTGGCCTAGTGAAGGATGTGGAATTGACAATGCTATGGCTCAGGTTCGATCCCTGGAAACTTCCGCATGCCGCGAGCATGCCCAATAAATAAATAAATAAAGTAAGTAAGTAAGTAAGTTAGTAAATAGATTGGTGAGTTTTACACCTCAATAAAGCTGTCACCAATCAATCACTATACATTAGAATACATCATTCCCACACTCAAAATCCTCTAATAGCCTCCTATCACACTTATAACTATATTCAAAATCCCTGCCACAGCTTATACTGATACACATGATCTGGCAGCTACATATCTCTGCAGTCCCCTCCATTAACTTTCCCCTAAGCGTGTTCTGCCAATATCGTCCTCCTTGGGGATCCTAGAACATGTTCCTGCATTAGAGCATTTGCACATGTCCTTCTCTCTGCTGGGAATATTCCTCCAACACTGATTCCTCACTTTTTCCAGGCCTCTTTTTAACCACTGACTTATCCAAAAGCTCTATCCTCAACATTTCCAGGTCTCTGTTTAACTATTAGCTTATCAAAGAGTGCTTTCCTCAACATTTTTTAATACCACTTCATCACTCTCCTTCTGCTTTATTTCATTCATAGCACCTATCACTGTCTGACATTATTTTATTTACTTATTCACCTGATTTTCCCCATTTTAATTAACTCATCAAGAGAAGGGACTTCTAAGATTACATCTCCAGCCACGAGCCCAATACTTGGCAAAAAGCAGGCGCTCAGTAAATTCAGGCTATTCAATGACTAAAGAATTGTGAAATTGCTATATACGGCAACCTATGTAACAAAGTCAAAACAGTGCACATAGAAAGTCACAGTCATAAAAACTTATATTATTAAACAAGAATGAAATTGAATTAAACACTGAACTGAAGGAATTAAAAATAAAATGAAATAATTCTAAGAAAAACAGAAATAAGAAACTAATAAAAGCAGAAATCAATATATTAGAAAAGCAGTCTAGTAATTGATATAAAAAATAAATCCAAGAGCTATTTCTTTAGGGAAAAATAATAATGAAATAGGTAAATTACCAGGTTATTTACTCCTGAATAAAAGGAATAAAATCAGAAATGAAAATCAGGGAAATTAGGATAGAGGAGAATTTTTTTTAATTATAAGAAAAAGATTTGCTCTCTATGAGGCACACATATTTGAAAATAGAATTGCTTTGATCCCCAAACTCATTTGGTTTGACATTCTTTGGACCGCTTCCTAAGCACCGGCTCTCACATGGCTTCATTCCGTTCTGTGGTCCATGGGCACTTCTCTGCTATGTGGACCCAAGAGGGAGCTCAGCCTTTGGTCAGGTGATGCACATTCCAAGCATCTCAATCAGGCTTTTGAGTCAGACCATCCATGCTCTGCCATTAACTGTGTGACTTTCGCTGTATCTCCAAATCCCAGTGTCCTCATCTGTAAATGGAATAGTAATGCCTGCCTCACAAGTGTGAATAAGTGAAGTGATCAGGTAAAGTGTTGTGCACAGAAGTGCTCATCAAATGTTAGCTGGAAGACAAGTGCTGTGTGATACCACATGTGGAATCTAAAAAAGTTAAGCCTATAAAAACAGTAAAACGGAGTTCCCATTGTGGCGCAGCAGAAATGAATCCAACTAGTAACCATGAGGTTGTGGGTTTGATCCCTGGCCTCGCTTAGTAGGTTAAGGATCTGGCATTGCCGTGAGCTGTGGTGTAGGTCACAGACGTGGCTCAGATCCTGCGTGGCCATGGCTGTGTTCGGCAGTTGTAGCTCCGATTGAAACCCTAGCTTGGGAACCTCCATATGCCTTTGGTGTGGCCCTAAAAAGCAAAAAAGGAAAAAAAAAGGTAAAACAGTGTTTACTAGGGGATAGGGAGTGGAGGGAAGTGGATAAAAGTAATGATGGTTAAGGTTACAAACTTGTAATCAATAATAAATAAGCCAGAGAGAGCTAGTGCCCAGTATAATGAAAACATACAATAATATTGTATTGTAATTATTACATATAATGTTTCTACAACAGCATCCTATTACGATACATAAATATATCAAAGTAACATACTGTACACCTTTTTTTTTTTTCTTTTGTCTTTTTAGGGTTGCACCCACGGTACATGGAAGTTCCCGGGCTAGGGGTCGAAATCAAGCTGCCGGACTATGCCAAACCGCAGCAATGCCAGATCCAAACCTTGCTTGCAATCTACACCATAGCTCACAGCAATGCCATAACCTTAACCCACTGGATGAGGCCAGGGACCCAACCCGGATCCTCAAGGATCCTAGTCGGGTTTGCTACTGCTGAGCCACTAAGGGAACTCCCAACATATTGTACACTTGAAACTTACATAACATTACATATCAAACTTTTTCCATACATTTCTTAATTAAAAAATTAAAATAAAAAATTAAAATTAAAGCCTAAATTTTAGTTGGTATTCAGTTACAAGCAGATTGAGTCTGCATGGCAACTGTTGCCTATGAACTCTGGGGAGGTCTGATCACTGAACAATTCAGAAGTGCTGAGAAGTCTGAAACACCACACTTTCCTCTTCTAACCAGTCGGCTTTAGCTAGACTGCTAGTGCAAACTCATGCGGGGTGTGTTTAAGATACAAGGAACTTGGTTCGAGCTAAAAAGACCTTATTAACCATGGGAAACTTGGCCTCCACAATTCACAGAATGCATCTACAAAGATGTTTTCTGGTGCAAGCCACACCACCAGCTCCCTTTCTTGAATGGACGGGAGGAAACCCTTCCGAGAAATGCCTAGAAGGAAAGCTCCCTTAACATTTACCCCTGGCTACCTCAGCTCATCAGTCCACATGTGTCTATTCTGGGCAGACGTGGGCTCACGCAAACATGGAGGTGGCAGTTAGCAGCCCTCAGAGCTGCACAACATTCATCTGCACTGTGCAGAAACTAGAGGGAGGCTAAAGCATGTGGAGATTATTTCCAATCACTTCCGAGGAGAAGCCCGCAGTGTAAATAGGCATATCCCAAGGCAGACAGACTCACGGACGCCTCTGAGTCCTCCGGGGCCTGAACCAGATGAAAGAGGCAAGAAAAACGTTTTTTCCATCCTGAGGAATTTGCAACCATGAGGTTCTAAGTAGAATTGGGTTGACTGTTCTCTGACAAGGAATGCAGAGTAGAAGCTTCCAAAGTGATACCAGTTTTAAATGCAGTTACTCTTGCTTGAGATACTGTCTCTCAGAACATTGCTCTCACTTTAAAAATAGAAGCTTAAATACATGAGAAAAGTTGCGTCAGTCCAAATCCTTCCTGGAATCCTTACCAAGGAGCCTGTGCCTCAGCAAATTAGGAACTGTAGCCCGTCAGAGGTGGAAAGATCCTCAAAGTCCATCTCCTCCATGCCCCTCATTGCACAGCAGGGTTGCTAGGGCCAGAGAAGGGGCCTGTCAGGGCAGGGTATATGGCAAGTCAGGGATGGGACAACAGCAAGAAACCAGGTCTCCCAGCCCTACTATGGTGCTTTTCAACTGCATCACGCCACAGGCCTGTACTGACATAGCTACTGCAAACTGTAAATTCAGATTACCTGAACCACTTGGGAACTGTGGGTACCAGAAGTTTTGCTCTTGTCCAGATGTTGTTCAACTTGTTAGAGGAAGGTGTCAGGAAATCTTGTAATTCAGTGCCTTTGTCACTGGCAAAGCCCATTAACAATTCTCAGGAAATAAAAATAGAATCTGGTGATAAAGTCTACCTTTTTTCCTTTGTGCTTCATCTAGTTTCACTTGCTCATAGGGTGTCACATGCAGAGGCTTTGCACCCAGAACTTCAAACCAGCGTTCCTAGTATGAAAGGGCTGCACCCAACACCTCAGCTGGGCAGATCGTGTGCAAAAGTGCTGCACCTGGAACTGTGACCTGGAGCTGTGAGCAGCCTAACTGGGCTGGCCCAGGGAGAACTCCACCTGTCCTCACTGACCAGAACCCTGGAAAGCAGCCCTGCCAATGGCTTTTCATGGAGAGCATATACTCTAGAGCATGAGATCACCCCTCTCTATTCTTTGATCAAAGAATAAAGTTTTGCTTTGCTTCTGAACCAAACTTGGTGTCATTCCAGTGGCTTGAACCACACTGGAAGAAAGATCTTTGTTGGGGACAGACTCAGGAGGATCAGTTAACAAAATTTTTGATGACCACAAAGGGACAGACCGTGGCCTTTTTGCCTACATCTATCCACTGGGCTCCAGGCTTGCCCCAGCTCCAGCGGAAGGACAGGGGAGGCTTTGGGAGGTTTGTGTGAGGACAACTGCCTCTAATCTTTAAGAACACTCTGATGGGGTAGGACAGCAGCATCTTTTGACCAAAAGCAGAGCAACTCTTCCCAGCAACCCGAAACCCAGGAGCGGTGCATGCACAGTGCAGCTCCCAGAGTCATCTGGACTACAACTCCTTGGGAGGATCACACTGTGGCATCATTGAGGGTTGGAGACCGAAACTCACGCATGTCTGCCTACTGACTTTGGCTGGCCTTCCCCCAGTACCAGATGCCTAGGGATGGTGCAGACCAGTGGACAAGAGGGAGTCCCATCAGTCTTGCCCACTGTCTCACCAGCAGTGCTGTACTCATGACCCCTGTACAAGGCAGTAGTGGCCATACCAGATCTTTCTGCTCACTGACCTCCAGGGGTTGACAGTGGCATTCTCCATGATCACTCGGTTTAGAAAAGGAAAGTAGCCAGCTCCATGAGCCAAGAGGCAAGACCAGGAAAAGGTGTAGGTAATAAGGACCAACTGACTAAATGGAATAAGGATATGGATGCTCAATTCTAGTTCAGGAAGAGGCACCAGGGACGCTGGGGGTGAAGTGTCCCAAGGTAGATACAGGACTTGTGACCTCTTCCAGTCAGGGCTAGTTTGTCTGAAGTGAGCTGAGGAGTCCCATGAGTCACTCACAAGACCAGGAGCCCCATTATCAGGAAGCCCTCTGAGCTCGGGGCAAGAACAGGAAACACCTACCACCCAGCCTTTGCTCCTCCCCTGCTTGTGAGGTGAATCTTGGGTGATTCTTTATCCACTGAGGTTCCACAGGGTCTCCTCTAGGTATCAGCACAGTATTCCAGCTGGTGAGTTCCCCCATGGGAATCCCTTGGGCTTTTACCTGTCACTCAACGGGAAGTCCAAAAACTCCCATTCTTCGGCTGAAAGGAGGAAAGAGAAGACCCCACCTCAGACAGCTATGCTGCCCCCTAACAGACCAAGTTAAATCAGGAATTAATGTAGCTAAGCGGCTCTGGCCCAGAGACAGTCTTATCTAACCTTCTGTGGGATATTCTGACTGAGGAGGGACTAAAAGTCTCAAGCACGGGTCTTTACAAATTCAAGGGAGACCCACAGAGTCTGTGTATCAGAGTCTGTGTCATTTCAACGCTTATTTTAGTCTTTTGAGGATCCATTAACAGTTTGGTTCTGGTTCTAAATTTCCTAAATGAGAAATCCTATTTGGAGTCAAATCTTGTGGCATTTATGTGCGGACAGATCACTCCAACTGCTCTTCTCATTCCTTGTAGTTAGAAATAAATCCCAAACAGAACACCTGAGGTATGGGGAGACAACGGCCACCATATGGAAGGACAGTCTGTTAGGGTGCATCCTGCAGAACTGGAAATTTTTCAGGTATCACCCTCTGAATCCAAAACATGTCATCTTTCTATGTAACACAGCCTGGCCCCAATACCAGCTGAAATATGAGGAAAGTCGGCTCATCAATGACTCTCTGTATTACAACACCATGTTACAACTGGACCTACCATGCCATACACAAAAGAAATGGGATGGATTTCCCTATGTCAAATTTTTTATAACTTTATATCAGGAGGAAAAGAAAAAAAAAAAGGCCTTTAAGGGATGTGGGCTCTCCTCCACTGAGGTCATACCAGGCCTTGAGCCTCCGCATGGGGACTCTCTTGACTGCCTCCCAAACCCTCCTCCTCCTGCTCCCTCCCTGCTCCCTTCCTTCATATATTCTGATTTGAGTCACAGGCTCAAGGGGGGTCCCCTCCATACCAGCTCCCTCCCCAGAACCCAGACCAGCAACTAAACAAAGCAAGACTAGTTACCAGCTAGAGCCCAACAACCCACCAGGAAATGTACTCCCTTCGAGGCAGGTTCCTGTTGGAGAAGGAGGGCTCACCCAGGTACTTATCCCATTTACCACTTCCGATCTCTTTAACTGGAAAAGTCATAGTGAGAGAAGATCCAGGGGGGCTCCTGAACCTGATTAAGGGACTCTTTCAGACCCATGACCCCACCTGGACTGACATCCAGAGCCTCCTCAAGGTACTCCTAACTGGGGAAGAGAAGGCCATGGTCTTTTAAAAATGCCCAAGAAGTAGTAGACAAAGAGAACAGAAACAATGCAAGCCATGATATTTTCAGACCGAGAAACAGAGCAGTCCCAGATAACTAACCCAACTGGGACCACCAAGACAATAGAAAATGAAGTGGAAGACATAAGCTGACCAATTATAAAAATGTGATCTTAAAGGGAATCCTGTGACAGGCAACAGAAAAGAAACCTGTCAACTGGAATAAGATAAAAGGAATCAATCAGGAGCCAACAGGAACCCTTTGGCCTTCCTATAATGAATGCCTCTGAATCTATACCATCACTGGCCCTGAGTCATTGGAAGCGCATGCAATCTTGAGGTCATATTTCATTTCTCAAAGTGTTCCTGACATTAGGCATAAGCTTCAGAAACTGAAAATAACCAGATAATCCTACCTTTCACCTGATTGAGGTTGCCTACCGAGTTTTTAATAAATGAGATATAGAGGAGTAAAGCTCAGAGGATAAAAAGGCCCAGAGGCAAGCCTACCAATGTCAGCTGGTCAGCAGTAGAATCTGAACTAACCACCCAGAAAGACTCTCAACTCCAGTGAGTGACCCCCAGCCCTCACCAAGGGATATCAAGCCAAGGAAATCAGAACCTAATCCGTGCACCACACCTAAACAGGAGGGACACAGGAAGTGGGAATGCCCAAAGGGGGACAGAAATGGCAGATCCCAGCCAATACCCTCAAAGGCCTGTGGTCCAAACAGATGAAGAATGATGGGGCCTGGGGTCTCCTAAGCTGACATTCCAATTGACCCGCAAGGAGTCCCAGCTGACAGTGGACACAGAGGAAAAGCCTACTGAATTCTCAATTAACACCGGTGCCGCTTGCTCAGTTCTGAATAGGAGATCAGGCACACTTGGTCACAAGATTTGTACACTTAGGGAGGTATCAGCAAAGGTCCAAGAATGGGCTCTCATAGAGTCATTAGAACATAAACTAGATGAACACATGCTCACTCATTCTTTCCTATACATTCCCAAAGGCCCTACACCCCTACTGGGAAGAGATATCTTACATTAATTGGGGGCTACTATCCACCTAATGGGAGATAAACTGAGACTGCCATCCCCTAGACAGGGGGGCATGATAGTGTTAATGGCCAAGGACAAACCTCCCTGGACAGAGCAAGCCAATCTCCCTAGAGTAAATCCTGAGATATAGGTTCAGGGCAGGGTGGAACAATCTGCTGTAGGAGCCAGTTCCATACTAGTTCACCTAAAACCCAAACATATATGGCCCAACAGAAAACAGTACTCTAGGGATTTCTTATTGTGGCACAGCAGAAACAAACCCAAATAGTATCCATGAGGATGCGGTTTCAATCCCTGGCCTCACTCAGCAGGTTGAGGATCCAGCATTGCCTGAACTGTGTAGTTTGCAGAAGTGGCTCAGATCCCGCATTGCTGGGGCTGTGGCCTAGGCTGGCAGCTGTAGCTCCAATTTGTCCCCTAGCCTGGGAACCTCCATATGCCACAGGTGCAGCTCTAAAAAGCAAAAAAAGGAAAGAAAACAGAACTCTCTTTGTCAGGTGGCCTTGTTGGGCACTGCCCCTGTTGCCTCATTGATCAGGGCCTTATTAGACCATGCCAATTGGCCTGTAATATCCCCATTATCACAGTAAAGAAACCCAATGGAGAATTCCAGGCGGTAAAGGACCTCAGGACAGTCAAAGTAGCCACCGAGGACATAAATCCAGTAGTCCTACACCCTACTGGCCACTCTTCTGTTCACTAGGACCTGGTATTCTGCATTAGATTTAAAAGATGCCTTCTTCGGGGGGGGGGGGGTGTATAACTGAATCAATTTGCTGTACAGAAAATACTGGCACTTTGTAAATCAACTATACTTTAATTTAAAAATGTAATAAAACAAAAGATACTTTCTTCTGTATTCCATTAGCCTAGAGTCACAAGACATTTTCGCTTGAGTGGCAGGACCAAAAAATGCGACAAAAACAATACTGCTAGACAGTCCTGCCCCAAAGTTTAAAAAATTCCCCACAATCTTTGGCAAAATTTTAACTAAGGACCTAAAAGATCTATATCTGGAGGAGGGAACCAGGTGTTCTGATCACCAGTTCTACTCTGGAGGCCACTAACGAAAAACAACACGTAACCTCCCTGAACCACATAGTTGTTAAAGGATATAAAATGTCCAAGAAAAATGGCTCAAATATCACAAAGTAGGATGAACTACCTAGGGCTTATTCTCACAGAATGTCAGAGAAGCATACCCCAAGAAAAGAAAGAACTAATTTTTAGTCTCACCCCTCCTAAAACTAGAAGACAGATAAGGGGTTTCCTGGGGATGGCCAGGTTTTCCCATATCTGGATTCCCAACTACGAACAAATAGCTAGGCCACTATACGAAAAGCTGAAAGGAAAGGATGATGATCCTTTTGAATGGGATTCAGAATGTAAAGGAGTCTTTCAAGAATTAAAAAAGCCATTGTTTCAGGCCCCTGCCCTGATCCTCTCAGATTTAGCTAGGCTCTCTGACATTTACATTTTGGAGAGAAGGGAAATCGCCCTTGGGGTATTAGCTGAAAAAAACGAGGACCCCCCCTACTCCAGTGGTTGCTCATTTCTCTAAACAGCTGATCAGACTGCTAAGGGGTGGATCAAACTTGTACAGGCAGCAGCAGGGTTCTATGCCAACCCAGCTAAAGGATGCTGAAAAGTTAACATTTTTTCAGTCAGTCACTAAATAGACCCCTCAGTACATTCAAGCTTACCAGCTCTAGGGGAACAGAATGGCTATTCCTGGAAGGTGAATTCCATTTCAGGCTCTGCTTTTAGGTAAGCCTGTATGTAGCTTCCATAAAAACCTGTTACATGCTGAATCCTGCCCCTGTGACCCACAGAAACAGGCCCCTGAGGCCTGACTGTATAATAACCATGGACATGTTCTACTCTAGTTGCCCCACCTATTCTGACCTAGGAAGTGAGCCCCTCCCAAAAGCCAAAAAGGAATGGTTCACAGGTGGGAGATGTTTTATGAGAGAGGAAAAAAGGCCAGCAAGATATGCAATAACGTCCCAGACAGACCCAAGTCATAAAAGGAAGAAGCCTACCCCCAGGGACTTCTGCCCAAAAGGCTGAGCTGATAGCCCTTACTGGAGTCTTCTGAGCATTGGACAGGGAAGACCTTAAATATTTACACAGATCTCCAGTATGCATATCCCATTATCACACACACACACACACACACACACACACAGGGAATTATTTGGAAGGAGAGAAGTACACTAAGTACACTTACAGTGAAGAATAAACAGGTGACACCTGGCTTAAGCATACTGATGCTCTTAGAAGCAATATAGCATCCAAAAAAATGGCAATGGAGGCCAAAACGGGGAACCCAGAGATCATAACGGGAAACAAGATGGACACAACTGCCGAAAAGGCAGCCCTAGAACCAGTAACTTGGCAATTGCTGCTCATACCTAAGAGGACAGATTCATCCAATTATTCCCCAGTCTACATAAATTCATTAGACAAAGCCTGAAAATAGGACTTCAATAGAGAGCTAGAAGGCCCTGGGTAGCTAGTTGATGAACTTCCTTCCCCAAGCTGCAGCTTGTCAAGGCGTCAGGGAGGCTCACCAAGGAACTCCCTACAGGAGGGAAGCCTTAGATAATTGGTTAGCTGAGGTCATGTAGCTCCTGGCATGAAAAGTATCATCAGGACTTCCCATCATGGCTCAGCTGTTAACAAACCCGACTAGTATCCATGAGGACACAGTTTGATCCCTGGTCTCGCTCAGCAGGTTAAGGATCCAGCGTTGCCATGAGCTGTGATGTAGGATGCAGACATGGCTCAGATCCGGTGTGGCTCTGGCATAGGATGGCAGCTGCAACTCCCATTCGGCCCCTAGCCTGGGCACCTCCATATGCTGCAGGTGCAGCCCTAAAAAGACAAAAGACAGGAAAAAAAAAAAAAACCAAACCCTGCCAAATCTTACTAGGAGACTCACGAAAACTGGATTAAGGTACTCCCAATTGCCCTGCTCTGCATACAGTTAGCTCCAAGAGATATGCTAAAGTTAAGTGCATAGCAGACCCATCCCCCAAGCCCGCACACACTCACCTGGACCTCCACACCTTCCGCCCAGGAGACCAGGTGAACCTAAACATCTGGGAAACCTGCAGCCTGAAAGGTCAGCTCCCTCCCAGGAGGCCCGTAACCCACTCAGTGATCATAAGCTCCTGTCCTGCCCTGAAATTGTAGGGGTTACTCCGTGGGCACATCACACTCCAGTGAGGAGGCCCTGAGCCCCAAACTCCAGAGAGACAACCTGGGGCGACGGGCCCCATGACTACAGCTGTGAATCCCTCCAACCCGAAGCTTCTCTTCCGAAAAACCACAAAAGTGTGACCCGGGAGATTCAGCCAGCAGTGACCCTCACATCAGGGCACACTTGCGCCCACGGGCAAAAGCCTAGATGCCTGCATTTGTAGGAAAAATTTAACACATGACCATGATTCTCTTGTCAACATTTGGGCCATGCAACCTGAATGTCTGTTGTCCTTTGTCTCCAAAAGGTTAGAGGATAAAACTCCAACTGGTGGTCGCTCGGGGATGCTAACGGGGTAGAGGTCTGGGGACAACCAAGCACATCATCTAAAGACAGAGAGGAGAAGCTCTGCTCCTTCACCCGTGCTTATGACGATGCACCAAACAGCAAGGAGCTGTTACAGAAGCTGGCCCTGCTCCCTCAGCAGCCCTCCGGAGGGCCAAAGGCGAGAGAAGGATTCGTCATGGCAAAGCCCATTAACGATTCCCCCAAAATAAACACAGAATCTGAATAATAAAGTCCAACCTTTTTTCTTCTGTGCTTCGTCTAGCGTCATTTGCTCACAGGATACTGCATGCAGGAACCTCGCCCCGGGCACTTCCGACCGGAGCACCCAGCACAAAACGACTGTGCCCACGCCTTGGCTCAGACCTCGGGCAGGAGCTCCGCGCACAACACTGGAATTCAAGATGGCGGCGGCAGCCGCAGGGCCGTGCGCAGAGAGGCAGGGCCGTGCGCAGAGAGGCGGGGCCGTGTGCAGAGAGGCAGGGCCGTGCACAGAGAGGCGGGGCCAGGCCCTGAGAGCTGGAGCAAGCACAGCACAACTGCGCCTGCCTGATGAGAGCTCCTCCCTCTCCCGCCTTGGGACTGGAAGCCTATAAAGCAGCCCCAACGACGGCCCGCCAGAGAGAGCGAGTGTTCTAGAAGCTCGTCGCCTCCTGTGTTTCAACAGAGAACAAAGCTTTCCTTCGCCTCCGAACTGAACTTAGTTTCTATTGGCTCAAATGACACCAGGCAGGAGTACTTTTGAAGGGACCAACTCAGGAGGAAGGTAACACATCTGACGTGAAATTGAAATGGGAATGAGCCGAATTTGATGGTCTGTGAATTTCAGACAGCTGTATACCTCAGGAGTCAGGCAGTTTCTAGGATCCCTCTAGCTATTTCTCACTGCCCTGCTGCTAGCACCCTGGTGCCAGCCGCCATCCTCTCTAGCCTGGATGTCTTACTGTGCTACTAACCAGCTAGTCCTCTGCTTCCACACTGGCTTTCCTACAGTCGATTCTTGACAGAGTGGTCCTTTTCAACAGAAGTCCTCTGTGTCATTCCTCCATTCAAAACCTTGGAGAAAGCATTCTTTGGTCATGTATATCCTGGTGGTGGACATGCTCCTTTGGGAGGATGTGTCCCCCTTTATGTTGACAGTTTGTATGTAAAAGTCAGATTTGGAGTTCCCATCATGACGCAGTGGAAGCAAATCCGACTGCTATCCATGACGATGCGGGTTCGATCCCTGGCTTCACTCAGTAGGTCAAAGATCTGGTGTTGCCGTGAGCTATTGTGTAGGTAGCAGACACGGTTCCGATCCCACGTTTCTCTGACTGTGGTGTAGGCCAGCTGTAGTTCCGATTTGACCCCTAGCCTGAGAACTTCCATATGCTGCGGGTTTTTTGCTGAAAAAGCAAAAAACAAAAGAAAAAAAAGTCAGATTTTTCTGAGCCCAAGTCAGCAGTCATCCCCTTCACCTTCCTTTTTGCTTATTACCTGATGCCTCATCAGCCTAAGCAGAGACTGTCCTCAATGAGTTGAACAAAGGAAAAAACAAAAAACCCAGGCTCCGGTTTTATGACCGTATTTAATAGTGCCACACTCGGAGCCCATGGCATCTACACAGTTGGGGAGAATGTTTCAGATATCACAAAACCTAGAGATTGTCTTCTTCTACCTAACCATCCAGGAAAGCTTGTAAAAGCTCCACTAGCACAGTACAGAGCATCCAAAAGGGAGACCCAACCCCAGACTTGAGCTTGGATCCAGGAGATAAGAGTAAAGGGAAGGGATGTTCCCACAGTAATTATAAGCAGACATTTTTCAGGAGGAGATCACTACTGAAGAACAAATATACTAATTCTAACATCACATGGATCTATGCAGATAAAAAATCCAGAAGATGGATGGTCGTGGCTACGCTACACCTAGAAAGTTTAAGTTGGACATAAATTGAGGAGTTGAGGGCAGAAAGACTGAGAATTGAATTATCTGTAGTCAGTAGCCAGGTCAGCTATAATGAAGCAACAAACCCAGCCTATATTGTAGAAGACTTGGAAAGGGAAGGGGTGCTGAAAAAAACAGGATAAGTGAAAAGTCGGCTAATAAGGTCAGGGGTTGCCCATGGCAATGGACCAGCGACATGTTCCTTTATCTACAATTGGCTAAAAGTTTTATCAGAACTATAGTGAGGAGGGACTGGTAGTAAAATCTGAACCACATTAAACTTTAGTAGATCCTTCGGAAGTAACGATCCTCAACTTCAGAGCTGCTTCGTGGGAGATGCTTGATGAAATGCAAATTCCTGGGTCTATCCAGACCAACCGAATCACATCGTCTACTGGAATCTATTATTGTTAATAAGCGAACCAGGTGTTTGTGAGGCAGCTGGGTTTTGTGTTGGCTGTCAGCAGACCTCGCCTTAGAAACCTCTGCTCCTTTGTGTTTGTAGTCTGTTATATAAATAACGAGGCCCTGTGTATTCACATGTGCTCTTACGCAAATAATTGTTTTGGGGAAAGAATCACTGAATAAACTGTTTGCAGTGACTACATTTGGGGAGATGGGATGAGGGCCAAAGGAGGAAATGGCAGCCCTTTCTTTCAAGCATTCTTGTTTGGTTTTACTTTTTTTCACTTTATATATCATTCATATGGGTCAGTAGTACTTATCTGGACATGGAGCTTTGGGCCATGATTTTATTTCTTTGAGTTCCTCTTTATACTTGAAAAAATGGCAAATTTTAGATTCAATCTTTTTCAATGCAAAATGTATATGTGAGGGCCTACTATGTGTCAGCAGTTCTAGATACTTGGGTCATAGTGTTTGCAAGATAAATACACAACTGAGCCTAAACTATCTGCTTTGTAAAAATAATTATAATTCAACCTGTGCACATGATCGGCTTTCCATGATTTTATTTTCTCAGGTTGAAAGGGTTCCTCCAGGTTGGTGAGCTGAGCCCTTAAGACAGAGTGAGGCCAGCTGACAATTGTAGTCATGACCTAGGAGCCCAGGGTGCACATATCAGGTAAGAGCTATGCCCACCCTGCCTTAGAAAATGGTGTATGGAAAGGACTTATTCTTTCCTCCTGTGCTGTGTGTTATTCATATAGCAAAATGAGCCTGGAAAATTGGAATTATAGACTTTTGGCATTGGAACTTATAGAACAAGATAAAAGTGGGTAGAAAAATGAAACTGAGATGGCAACTAGTTTGAGGGGCAGGAGTCTAAATTTTTCTCTCCTTTCTTCTCCATGTAGGGTATCGTTCTTTTTTTTTCCCTTTAGAAATAAGAGGCAGTAATAGGAAGTGAATGGGAAAGTTCCCATTTGCAAGAGGCCCTTTCTTCCCAGAGCACACCACCTTCAAAACCATCAACTTCCCTGAAGCAAGTAGATTTTGTAAAATATGCTTTGCATTAAAAGGAATAAATTACAGGGTCTTCTTACAAAATACTATAAGCAGAGTTCTCAGAAATATACATGTTTTCAAACTGAAATATAAGTTACGAGTTCACTGAGCCCTGAAAAATATCATCTTTATTACCATTATCAGTAATAAGAATAATTGCCACTAGTTGCTGTAATAAGTGCTTATATTTCATCTTATTTGACCCTCACAGTCTTATGAGATAAATATTATTATCATTCCCCATCTTTTAGAGGAGGAAAGTGAAACACAGAGAAGTCAAGCAACAGGTCCAAGACCAGTCAGGATACTCACTATCAACTCAACAGCTTGTCTCCATAATGTGCAGTTTTAACCGCTCACTCTCTGTGCTTAAGTTCCTCTGCAGTAATGAACTCAGACCATCTATTAATGTGTGCCCCAGAGTACAAAAGATGGGTGGGTGGACCCATATGAAAAAATAGAGAAAAGACCCAACCATCAATGATTCCTGTTCTGCCTGGTCAGAGCCAATTGAGCAGATAAAATTCAAGCAAGCCTTTACAAGATAATAAGACCTCTCTGTGGACAACAGCTATCACTGGGCTGCATGAGAAGCTTCTAGTTTTCCATTTATCTTCTAGCTGGGCCCAGAGCAGTCTAAATTTTTTTTCTGCAGCCCAGAGGACTGCCCGTTTTTCCACCTCAAGTCTGTCTCTCTCTCTCTGTCTCTGTCCTCTGCTCTCTTCTTTATTCTTCCTGTGTTTTCAAAGATAAAAAAAAAATATAGGTCACCAAAAGTTTGTAAGAGAACTTAAATTGTAGATTTAACTTTTTCAGGTCAAACACACCACCTACATTCCCTTCTACCTTAGAAGATTTTTCCTGTTCTGATAATTTAATTTAGCACTTCCTGAATTGTCTTTTAGGAAACACTTTTCCAGGAGATGTTAACAGATATATCCTAGGGTGACTCATGGTCAAATAAGTTTGGGAAATAAGGCCTCCCAGGGCCTCCTCCTGAAGCTGTGCTATGAGCATAAAGAGACTAAGTCAGGCAGCAAAGAAAACTGTTTAGCTCAAACATGATGTTTAATTTAAATATTTCGGATGCCTACTATGTGCTAGGTTCTGTTTTGATGCTAGAAACATAGCAGTAAACAATACGAATTCCTATTTCTATGAACTTTCTATTATAGTAAATGTAACAGTTGTTCCCTAAACTTTTTTGTGACATATTGATATCTTGGAAAATGTATTCCATTGGTTACCAGTTTTGTAAATGGTCTACAGACATACAGTATTTACGTGACTGAGTTTTACTCTCATCTATAGAGGTACAGATAGAAAAGGACATCCATAGGTACAAGATAGAGCCTTGGTCTTATATTTATATGGAAGATTTTTATGTGCTTTTGGATAAGTGCTATATTTCACAGAATTCAAAGAGCTCACAAAAAAATAAAAATAAAAATTATTTCTTAAAAATAAAAATAAAAAATAAAAATGTCGTGGCGCAGCAGAAACAAATCCGACTAGGAACCATGAGGTTGCAGGTTCGATCCCTGGCCTCGCTTAGTGGGTTAAGGTTCTGGTGTTGCCGTGAGCTGTGATGTAGTTTGCAGATGCAGCTCGGATCCTGCATTGCTGTGGCTGTGGTATAGGCCAGCAGCTGTAGCTCCTATTAGACCCCTAGCCTGGGAACCCTAAAAAGCAAAAAAAAAAAAAAAAAAAAAGGAAAAAGAAAATCAAGAATTCATTGAAGAAAAATATTCTGACTAAGGACAAAAATCACACTTCTAGCCTTGCTTCATTCACCTCTCATAATGCCTCCACCAGATGTTGTGAAGACATTGTATAGAAGCCTTTTTTCTAAAGATATCTCTTGGAATAAGACATGACATTCAGTTCTTGCACCATAATTCCCACAGGCATCATGATGTCAATGACATTTCCTAAAAGTCTTTGGGTTAGACTGGCCTCAGAATTTCCATTATCCTTTATCTGGAAAGGTCTTTGGTTTCTAGGTTGAATACTAAAGAATATTTTCCTCTCTGCTACTCTGTTCTGATTGGGGAGGTTTGGTAAGTCTGGGACTTTGAGCAGGGGGGAAGTGGGTATATAAGTGAATTGTCTTTGGCAAGTAGGAGCAAAGGAGGATCAATGTTCGCAGAGAGAATAGCCACAAAAGATCAACAATCCATTAGCAGGGCATCAAACATCATTTTAATCCCACATCCTATCTGATGGTAACTGAGGTGCGTCCCCACAGCCCCAGACAAGGATCCCTTGGTTCTCTAATGAGGGACAAGGAAGGGATTTTCATGGTTGCATTTGCTTTTAAGAAAGATCCTTCTGGATCTCCTCCAGAAGAGGGACAAAGTGAACCTTGACTAGGGCAGAACAATGGAAATAGAAATGTCTGAAGAGAGGCAGGATGTATTTGAGAAATTTAATTAATGGGCTTGTTCGCTAAAGGAAGTTTCTAGAGGCCCCTATGTTCATGGCATCATTCATTCAGTTTGGAAGGCACACATGTATAACTCTTGACTGTCCTGCACATATTTCTTTCAGTAAACTTCCCTGACACTCCATTCTCAAATTTGAGGATGAGGGATTAGCTTTTGTATCATAGCTACCCCCTTACCAAGTCCTAAGTACCTGTTCTAACCTGATTCATTCGCTCTTAGCCAGCTTCTGAGCCAGATTTCCATAACCCACATAGCACTCACTCTTACTTGGTCAGCCGGTTGTCACTTCCTCCAAAGTGTGATTAGAATACAAAAAAAAAGAAAAAAAACTGGACAAGGGAGCACACAGCAGATGAAGATGGCAGCAGAGCTTTACATTCATTAATTCTGTCATTCAAAAACACGTACAACTGACTCTTGAACAAAGTGGGAGTTCAGGCAGTAAAAAATTTGCATGTAACGTATTGGCCCTCCATATATGTGATTATTCCACATCCACTCAACCAGCTGTGGATTGTGTAGTACTGTAGTATTTATTATTGAAAAAAAAAAATCCACGTATAAGTGAACCCACGCAGTCAAACCCATGTTGTTCAAAGGTCAACTGTATGGGACACCTGTTAGTGTCCTAGCACTCTGCCAGGTGCTAGGTATGTGCTGGTAGATAAGAGAGATGAGAGTCCTCTCTTGTGAAGCTTGCATTGAGGGGAAGGCAGACATTAAACAATTTCAGAAGGCAGTAAACACTCTGAAGACCATCGAACAAGGAGAAGTGAAGCAGCGCAACTAGACGGGAGTGTCTCTCCTTCAGAAAGGAGGGTGGTGTGCAGGCAGCAGGACCAGCAGGTGCACAGGCTCTGAGAGGCTCGGTTGCTTAAATGACAGAAAGAAGGGCCGCGAGTGCAGATGAGGCCAGCTCGAGAGCCAGTTGGAGAGGTGAGCAGGGGCCCCAACATGCAGGGCCTTTAAAGGCCATGGTGAAGCTCAACTTCCAATTTTATCCTAAATGCCGTGGGATGTCATGGAAAGATTTTAAAGGAAGGTCAGGCTATGATCTGTCTTATGTTTCAAAAGACCACTCTGACCGCCGCGAGGATGAAGTGTAAGAGAAGCTGGAAATCTGTATTTTTTGTTCTCCCGTAATTCTGTAACAAGATGAAGGCTGTCCTCCAACTGAAATTAATTCATCAATATTAATACTGGTAAAACTTTTAAAACATATACATTTATACACACATTGAAAAACATAATACAACTTTACCTATAAGGAGAAAAAAAAAATCTCTTTTATCCAAAGTGCACTTTCTGATGTGTTGGTAGATCTGATAAAAGGCATCATTAGCTACTTTTTCCCCTTGGATCTTTCATGAATACTTCACTGATAATTGGTTAGGTCCCTTCACAACAGGAAGAGGATTACCCAGCGTGATACCCATTGCTGTCAGGAACACACAGAAATTGCTGATACTGAAGAGATAAATGGGGTGAAAATCACTCTCGCCACCGCCCACCTCTGAGGGGTGGCTGGGCCTTCCCACCTGTAAGGGTGAAGACAGACTTGGAAAAACACTGTGGCCATTATGAGACCTTCAAGAAGTCTAAGGCCATTGTGGGGAGGTCAGAGCTTTGCCCCTTCCAAATGTCATTAACTGTCCTTAATATCGGGATTGCCGCTGTTCTTTACTTCAGGCAAATTGCAATTACAGAGGCCATGAGGATAAATATGCTATTATTTCTTCCGAGAATTTAGAGGAACTCCAAACTAGGATAACTAAGGCTTGCCTAGCGTGAGTCCTTTCAAAGCCTGCTTTAATGAATAAAGAACCCATTTAATAAGTTCACTGATTTGATTTCATTTTCTCACTCTTAGTCAAACAAGCATTTGAAGTGGCTTCTAGTGTTTAGTTTAAATAATAATAATAAAAAAAAGCAGTGTTTTGCAAATCAGGGGTTGGATCATTTTAAGGTTGTTTAGATGGTTCCCCTTGGTTCCCCCACCCCCTTTATAATACACTTGGCCATTCTTCAGAAACAGTCTAAAAGCAAATTTCAGCACAATTGGGGTGTAAGTTCACTCTAATTCTGAATTTTTTGAGTTCACATTAATGAGGCACGATATTGCTCACATTGGTATGGTCACACATAGGTCCCATAGACTAGAGGTTTCGAATTGCTGGGAATGTTTACTAAGCATTAAGTATAATAAGGCTGGTATATAATACAGAAGGAAAGACCTGCCCAAATAAGTAAAGGTCCAATCCCCCAGTGAAACAGACAGCCCTGCTCAGGAAGAGAAGTAGTCAGAGCCTCTAAAGCATTCTTAGATACCTTTTCTCCTCATGGAGGTGAGAGGCATCTTGACAATAAGAAAATCCAACGTCCACTCATGAATGTGGAAGCTGAAATCTAGGCAACAGAAGAACTTGTCCAGGGTCATCCAGGCTTAGGAATACAAATAGGTCTAGAATCTCCTGGTTTTGGGGTGATTTTTTTTTCTTTTTACAGCTGTGACTGTGGTATATGGAAGTTCCCAGGCTAGGAGTCAAATCAGAGCTGCAGCTGCTGTCCTATGCCATAGCCACAGCAACACCAGATCCAAGCCACATCTGCAACCTATGCTGCAGCTTGCGGCAAGGCTGGATCTTTGATCCAGCATTGGAGCAAAGCCAGGGATCAAACCCACATCCTCAGAGAGACAGCATCAGGTTCTGAACCCTCTGAGTCACAACGGAAACTCCTATTGGGTGATTTTACAATGTTGCCTTTTTTTTATAATTTCTCAGATTTCACACCTCAGGCCCACTTAGAGCTGGTTCACTTTAGGGAAGGTTGGACTCTCCAGGAACCCTATGGCAGAGCTGACAAGAGACAATTACAGCCCTAAAGCATGCAAGAGACCTGAACAGAGAGCCAGAGATAATAGAAAGTTTGCTATCCGGTACAGGGCTCCCTAAGCCCCAGAGATCCACACAGAATGCCTGAGTTATCACAACTCACCATTACCATTTTCAGAGGCTCCTTACAGATGCAATACTGCACTGAACACTTTTCATGCATAGTCTAACTTCACACTTCACAGAAATCCTACAAGGTCAGACAGGTTAAGATGTAGGCTCAGGAGATAGGCAGCCTGCATTTGAATCCCATCTGCCCTGTTTAATAACTTTATGCATTTTCCTGCCCAAGTCTGTTTCCTCTCCATAAAATGGGAGTGATGATGTTATTAATTCCAAAAAGTGGTCATGACAAGTAAATGAGTAAGTTCATGTCAAGTACTTAGCAAAGTGCCTGACACAGTGTCAGTGCTTGGTCAGCCCTGAGATTATTATTGTCTGTTATGTAGATGAGAAAACTGAGGCTAACAGAGAGCAACAAGTTCAAAACGGCACTGTAAGTGGAAGAGATGGCATCTGAGCTCCTGTCTGTACAAATCCAAAGCCCGAGTTATTAACGCAGACCACTCCTCTCTAGGGAGGAGTAATTTGTGCTTTGGGTCCCATAGGTTGAAAACTCCACAGCACACGGGCTGTCCGCAACCAGCAGGAGCGGATCCCGAGGCATCAGATATCCCCTTGTCATCAAGCCCAGCCCATGTTTTCAGCCTCTTTCCAGCTCTTCCTCCCCTCACCATTTATGAGCTCTTGTTCTAGCTTCAACGGAATCATTCACCTTGAATCAGCAGGTATGGACACTCCATACATGTTGATTATATTGATTTAAAACATCAACCAGTTCATTCTTTCATCCATAGAACAGCCACTCAGGACTAAAGGAAAGATAATGATTTCATTGGGACTCATGTCCCTATGAATAATTAGAATGGACATAAAATTAATTATTAAAGAATCCCCCGCATCCGTGGTTTTCAAACTTTAGTGGGCATTGGAATCACCTGCAGGGCTTGTTAAGCCAGATTGCTGGACCGCACCCCCAGAGCTTCTGACTTGATAGGTCTGGAGTGGGGCTTGGAAATTTGCATTTCCAACAAGTTCCCAGGTGATGCTCTTGCTGCTGAAATAAAAGATCACAATTAGAACACCACCGCCATAGTAATCATTGCTGCAGGCAAGCTCGCTGATAAATGCTAAAATCAGTGAGCAAAGTGTTAAAGAAAAATAGGATATGTGTATAGTCTCAGAGTATAGTCTCCAAGTGCTTATTTTTTACTGGAGTGATTTTTAGCATTTGTTCACAAATTGATCATTCTCTCTCTGGGAGGTGGGGTTTAATTCCCCTCCCCCTGAGATGGGCTGGATTTAGTGACTCTCTTCTAACAGAGTATGAAACCAGGAAATAGAATAACATCATAGTGGGGAAACCTGGCAGAACCCACCCTCACCCACTGGCCAAGACTAAACCAGAAATAAGTCATATTGATACCATGTACCTCCTGATGTGATGTGGTAAGGGTACCTCATCTTTGTACCCTTTGTACCCCCATTTGGGGGTATCCTCCTACCAAATCCATAACCTTAGTGTAATCAAAAGAAAACATCAGGCCACCCTAAAGTGAGAAACATTCTACAAAATAACTGGCCAACTCTTCAAACGGTTTTAAAGTCAGGAGCAAATAAATGTCACCGATTAGAGAAGATACGATCACTAGATATAATACGGTATCCTCATACTGAATTCTGGAACAGAAAAGGGATGTAAGTAGAAAAAGTAATAAAATCCAAATAAAGCCTATAGTGTGGTTAATACTATTGCACCAACGGCCATTTCTCAGTTTGGATAAATGCACCACAGTTACCACATCGTATCACAGTAAGATGTTGATTTGACAGTAGGGCAGGACTGGTTATATAATTTGGTGGGCCCAGTGGGAAATAAAAATGTGAGGCCACTTGTTCAAAATTTAGAAGATCTCAGGAGTTCCCACTGTGGCTCAGTGGTAAAGAACCTGACTAGCATCCATGAGGACGCAGGTTGGATCCCTTGACTCGGTCAGTGGGTTAAGGATCCGGCATTGCCTTGAGCTTTGGTATAGGTCGCAGACACAGCTCAGGTCCCGCGTTGCAGTGGCTGTGGCTTTAGCCGGCAGCTGCAGCTCTAATTTGTCTCAAGAGAGCAGCAGAAAACAAAACCAGGCACGGGCACTTCTGAGCATGGGGCCCGGTGAGACCACATAGGTGGTATGCCCTGAAGCCTGCCCTACATTCGGGGGGAAGCAAGGCGAAGCTTTCGGCCGGGACTTCAGTATCAAGTGTCTCAGTAGCTGATTAAAGCAACAAGCTGAAAATGAAAGAGCTGAGCCTTTAATCACTTACTCTACGAGAGAAGAGAACACTTCCCGTTCCTTTAACCTCATGGAAACATGGTTGAAGGTCAGGTGAATTAGTGAGGATGTGGGGTTCATCTCACTATTGAGGAAGCTCCATGGAACAAAAGGCCCCAGCACTTCTGTGGACTCTGGAGCAGTGGGAGGTGAGAGAAGTTAGGAATGAAAAAGAACCGGGGTGGGGGGAGGTAATTGAGTCAGAGTGGGGAAAATGACCAAGTGTTCCCCTCCGCCCCCTGATAAGGAGCATTTAGCAGAGGTATCTGAAAAAGACCTCAGCTAAAACTTCAAATTAAAAAGGAACAAATGTGCCTGGGCTAGGAATGTGAGAAAAAAGATGGTGACTGGTGGGGGAGGGACCCTGAGACCCTGACTGCAGCTCCCTTCAGAGGCTGCAGTGCACTCCTGGGCAGAAAGCCTGGCGGCGGGGGAAGTGGGCAGTGCTCCCCTATGAGGCCTGTGTAATTGCCTAAGGTTGGGCCTGAAACAGCACACATAGGTTTTTAACCCTGGAGCTAACCTCCTCATTCTTTGTACTATTTTTGCAAGTCTTCTATATAGCCGTAGTTATTTCAAAATTAAAACCTTTTTTTTTAAGGCCTCTTTCCCCATTCTCTCATTCTTTCATCTCCCAGACCTACAAGTCAGGTTGTTTGTCAATGAGCCTCATAAACTAGTTTCTAAAAACTAGTTTCTTGTCCCTCGTTCCACATATTTTAAATACAAATCACTGAGGCTGGGCCAGAGGCGTCAGAGGACCTGGAACAGAAGACCTGGAACAAGATCTGTTTTGCCTCTTCTTTTCTCCCTACGAGGAGACTTCTTTTCCTAACTGGGAATGGATGCTTATTTGCTGGCTGTTCTATCCTTTCATTAGAACAATACTTGGATCTGGATGGATTGAGCTCCACCTGCGAGTCCCCCACCAGGTCACCCCCACTGGGTGGCCTGCTTTTGCCTCTCTCAACTCAAATTTCTTTCTTCATCTCTGACTTCACTAAGTTCCTCAATGTAGGAAATTCACCCGTGTCTCAAGTTCAATACCTCCAAAAAGGTATTTAACCCATCACTACCTAGCCCCCCCCAAAACAAACAAACAAAAACACTTTTCTCCTAACCTGATTCTTTTTTTTTTTTTTTTTTGGCTTTTTAGGGCTGCACCCTTGAGAAACTTAGAACCAGTGAAAGCAGAAAAGAACCCAAATCCCCATCTACAGGAACATATATAAACAAATTGTGGTCATTCATACAATAGGATACTACCCAGCAACTAAAAGCGATAAGTTACAGAGCATTTTTAAGGCAGTGACAATATTCCGTATGGCACCGTAGCGATAGATACATGTCATTATACATTTGCCCAAACCCATTAAAGGCACAACACCAAGAGGGAACCCTAAGGTAAACTATGGATTTGGGGTGATTGTGATGTGTCAATGTAGCTTCATCTTTGATAACAAATGTACCATTCTGGTGAGTGATGCTATAATGGGGGAGGCTGTGAACGTACGGGAGCAGGAGGTATAAGGGCAATCTCTGTATCTTCCTTGCAGTTTTGTTGTGAACCTAAGACTGCTCTAAAAAGTTGTCTTTAAAAAAATGCTGATGAGCAGTTCCCGTCGTGGCTCAGTGGAAACAAATCTGACTAGCATCCAAGAGGATGCAGGTTCAATCCCTGGCCTTGCTCAGTGGGTTAAGGATCCAGTGTTGCTGTGAGCTGTAGTGTGGGCCGCAGACATAGCTCGGATCTGGCATTGCTGTGGCTGTGTTGTAGGTTAGCAGCTGTAGCTCCGATTCGACCTCTAGCCTGGGAACCTCCATATGCCACGAGTGCAGCCCTAAAAAGGCAAAAAATAAATGTGGATGAAAATGGGTTGGGTCTGCTCTGCTGCCCTTAAGCTTTTACACCTCCATCCCATCTACTCCTAATCCCAGAGCTCACACAACTTGAGAGGCCACCCTCTCCCCATACCAATTCACCTTTCAGGTTTAAAGTGGAATTCCAGCTGGAGAATCAATGGGACCTTGAACTTTCTGCCCTAGAACTCTCCTGTTCCCTTCTACTTAAACTCATGGAGATAGACACCTGAACTTGATGTCTTTCTCCGGTACATATTACCACAGTGACTGACTGATAGCTTCCGGGAAACATGACTTCATAAACCAAAAGAACTGGATTCAAGGATATAATTACTTTAAAGAAAGGCCACATACAGAACAACACTCAAAGCAGAATTACTGAAATGAATGTTCCAAAAGTGTAAAACAACTGTGAAGATTTGGGTGGCAACGAATATTAGCCATAGGAAGCAAGAACAAGACATCAATAGGATCCCAAGTGGAAATGTTGTGTTACTACTATAAGTAGCTAAACAACACAGTCCTTGAGATAAATGACAAGAATGAATTTCACTGAAGAAAACTGAAGTAGTGAATTAGAAGATCAGACCAAAGAGATGATAGAAAACAATAAAGGAAAAACTAAAAGATGCTTTGAGATATGAAAAGATAGACATATCAAAGACAGAATAGAGTAAGTGGAGCATAAGAGTCCCAGAGTCATAGGCAGAAAAGTGCTGTGAGAGAGTAAATGGGAAAACCCATGAAGAGCTTAGGAAAAATAAGTCTTGAGCTGAGACAAAAAGAAGGGTAGGAACTTGCTGGGTGAGCATGGACAGGGAAAACGCTTCAGGCAGAGAAAAACAATACGTGCAAGTGGAGACGGAGATAAAGATGATTGCTGTGCCCTGGGACGAGGAGTCTGGTGTGTCTGGAGCAGAGGTTACTTGAAGGAGGGTACTAAAGGTTGATGTTGGAAGGCAAGCAAGAGTCAGATGGGGAAGGGTCTTGGGAGGTATGTAGTATAATTGTACCCCATCTTCAGTACAAGGAAATTAAGTCAAGCTCAGACACTTGAGTGAGTGTCCCCAGGTCAGGCATCCACCTGCCGGGCTCCGGCCGTCTCAATGCCTCACACATCTTCCTACTCAGTGATGGCTCTGAGGTTGCTTAGCTTGGATGTCTCAGTGTTTGGCAAAGTCAGATAACATGTTTAAAAAGTAACTGAAGTTGGGAAATAGGGGAGCTGTAAGTTTAGGATCAGGTGGGTTGTTCGGAAGTGTCAGAGTGTCCAGCTAACAATTAGAAGTTCAGGGTTAAAAGTAAGAAGATCAAGACTGGCAATACAAGTTTGGAAATTGGGAGTTCCCGTCATGGCTCAGTGGTTAACGAATCCCACTAAGAACCATGAGGTTGCGGGTTCGATCCCTGGCCTTGCTCAGTGGGTTAAGGATCCGATGTTGCCGTGAGCTGTGGTGTAGATTGCAGACGTGGCTCAGATCCCGCGTTGCTGTGGCTCTGGCGAAGGCCGGCAGCTACAGCTCGTGTTAGATCCCTAGTCTGGGAACCTCCATATGCCGCTGGTACGGCTCTAGATAAAGGCAAAAAGACAAACAAAAAAAAAAACAAAAACAAGTTTGGAAATTATCAGCATGAGGAGGTAGGTGCTTTCATGAGAGCGGATGGAGTTGTAGCAATGATGCCTCTTCTAACGTCAGCAAACATTTCCTTAGAACAGAAACATTTCACTGGAGAAATAGCACATCCCTGGCCCAGAAAGGAAAACCAAAAGACCCAGAATCACACTGGCTTGGTGCTTTCTGTTTGTCAGATCCCAGTTCAGCTGTAACATCCTCGGCCAGCCGAACGCCATGCTAGTACCTCAGATCCCTGGATGGGATCTGAATTTGATGTTAAATTGCTTCTGTCAACCACCTGCTAAAGATAACAATCCTCAGACACAGACTGTCAAAAATCTGACTTTCTTTTCACAGCCATACCTGCAGCATAAGGAAGTTCTTGGACTAGGGGTCGTATCAGAGCTGAAGCAGCCAGCTTACACCACCACGGCCACAGTAACACCAATCTGAGCCGCATCACCGAAGCTTGTGGCAACGCCAGATCCTTAACCCACAGAGCAAGGCCAGAGATTGAACCCACATCCTCACAGACACTATTTCGGGTTCTTAACCCACTCAGTCACAACAGGAACTCCTAAAACCTGACTTCTTTTAAGTTACACTCAATCCTGGAAGTAGTGTCTCTGAATGCCAGGTGCCCGTAGAAGTATCCTTTTACCTAGAAGGAAACTACTGTTACTTCTACCTTGAGGATAAAAGACACTAAGTGTTAGAGAAGTTAACGACAGGCGCAAGGTCATTCAGCTAAGACCAAAGCTAGGATTCAAACGGAGAGGAGGTTGGCTTCAAAGCCCAGGAGCTGGAGATGAAATAAGACAGTGCTGACTGTACCCACAATTGACTCACATCCCTGCTTTCTCAAAGCCCAGAATTCAAAGTGGGTGAGGAGGGAAAGGTCCATGTCCTCGCTCCCGAGAAGCTGGAGAATCGTAGTCACGATTTGATGGAGAAAAAGGGTTTGGGCTGCAAGTCAGAAGAATTGGGTCCCAGCTTAAGCTGTATCACAACTCACTGAGTGACTGTGACCAAGTCACTTCCTCTCTGTGGTCCCCCATTCCCTCCGCATGAGGAAAACCCTGGCATCCCAGGTGTCTGGGACTAGCAATGGGCTTCCTTAGACCCTAAGCCCCACCCATCAGGGCTGTCAGCATCCAGTTCTCTCCTTCCAAAGCCTTTCCTCCTCTCCATTCACACCAGCCCTTCCAGCCCCGGCCTCCCAGCTGAGGGCTGGGTGTGGATTGTTTGAGAAGCCATATGGCATCCCAGTGCAGCTGAGAGTCCCATCTCAAGGGGAAACCATTGTTCATTCATCTGGACCGAGTGACATTCTTTATGCAAGAATAACTCTTGATTAAAGGGTGAGTTTTAATGGAAACTAATTAGGCAAACTCTTTAGCCTGGGCATAATGATCAAATGAGCTGTCACACCGTACCTGATACAATGATCTCACTCGCTACAAGATTTTATTCCTTAGCAATTACACTCCCACATGGCACTGCGTGCCGTTATTGCCTGGAGCACACATGTCAAATTAAAGAGCAACTTATGCACCTGATATTTAATTATTGCCTAGTACTACAGACACCCGGGGAATGTCAAAGTGAGCAGTCCTGCTTGGGAGAAACGAAAACTGAAATCTTCTGCGAGGGAGTGAAAAAAAAAATAGGGATAAAATATGTATAGGCTCCTATAGTTCCTTATTCAGCCGTCTTACAATTCAGTTACAAAACCTGCTCTCCCTTACCTTGAATAATTTACCATTTTTTTTCCTTAATCCAGAAAAAAGTCAGCAGAAGGAGAGTCGTAGGGAAAGGCACAGGGGTCCTATTGGTACTTGTTTACCTACGTGATTGATGTGGTCAAATTTGGTCAACACTGAGTAAGTTATTCTTTTGCTAACAGGCTCTGACAAGGAAAGAGGGGGGCTCATATGCCTCCCTAGCCCAAAGGGAAATGTTTGCCCTCCAGGCTGAGCACTCAGGAAGCCCCGTTTTGCACTTTAGTCACACTAGGCAACACATTTGAAAAGTGGACCAAAGTTTCTCCAAAAGTTGGAACAGTGAGAGGCCATGAGGATGGAAGGCTCAATCTCTACTTTGGGTGCATATTAAAATAATCTTGAGAACTTTTCCAACACATCGATGCTCAGAATCCCACCTCAGACCATTCACATGAGGATCTGGAAAGGACGACTGGGTGATTTTTAAGGCTCCTCGAATGATTCTCATATGCAAGTAGGGCTGAGAACCACTGTGGATCAGAACCAGCCAGTCAATCACCAGCACTTAGTGTTACAGGAGCTGCTTTCTGTCCTCAAAAAGACTTCCATGTCTCAGTGCCTTTGCACATGCTGTTCTCTCCTCTGAAATGCTCTGCTCCATCCCTTCTTTCTGCCTGGAAAAGAAAATTATCCTTTCACATCAAGTATAAATGTTACTTTCCTATGAAGTCTCCCTGAAGAGTTGCTTCAGCATCTACCTGGGTCCAGACTTAATGCTCAAAGGATCATTAAACTGACCTGCCCTTCTCAGTGGGGGATTTAGAAGGGAATCCCTTTGTCTCCAGCAACCATCTACCAGTCCCAGCTGAGCAAATTCTGAGACTGTCTTGGTCTCTTTTGCTTCAAATAAAGAAATTCAAGTACCCATTATCAGAATTGCACTCCCTAACACTAAAATGCCTTAATACAAGAGCTTTTGTATTTAGTAAACTGCACAGCTTGTGAAAACCCCCTCCAAACATCTGGCAGGAGGCCCAGCAGAGGTAAGGCTGAAACCTCTAATGATGGCAACATGTAAACAAGTGTTTTGTCTCAACTGATAATCATTAACTTCCAGTGTCAGCCTTACCCCCAGAGGTCTGTTTCCTCAGCCTTGCAAAGGCCTCTGGGAAACAGCAGCTGGGACGGGGGCCTGTGCACAGCTGATGGGAAGGGAGGGGGCGGGCAGGCCTGTCACTATCAACCTGGAGAGGCGGGAGGTGACTGGAGCAAATGCCTCTGATGAAAGGGAGCAGAGGAGTTCCCTTGTGGCACAGAGGATCCAGCATTGTCACTACAGCAGCTTAGGTCACTGCCGTGGCATAGTTTCGATCCCAGGTCCAGAAACTTCCACGTGCTGCAGGTGCAGCCCAAAAAAGCGGGGGCGGGGATCAGAGTCCTAACCTCCTTTCAGAGACTTTGATACTGGGCAAGGTTTGCCTCTCAGCTGTACCCCTGGGTAGCCCCACAACCTTGGGAAGGAAGCCACAGTTTCTTTGTCAAATGGCTATTGCCTAGGGTAGACGTGAGACATATGTGAGAACACATGTTCCAACAAGGCTTCTGGCAGAGCCCTGACTTACAGAAAGCAGTCAATAAAGGAAATTTCTTGTCTCCATTCTTCCCTTCAGACATTCCTGCTTGGGACCTAGACTAGTCTGAAGACCCCTTTCCTAATTTAGTAAGTAGAGGCTCTTTGACCCCAGGATCACTGGGCTGAAGTTTGCGGTGTTTGTACACAGGAGTACCTAAATAAAAACCCACAAGGAAACAACTGGATTTTTATTCTCATTGACCATTAACAAATACTCGTGCTGAGGAATCCTTCACACTGGAATTCAAATGCAAATACCAATCCGTTCAGTAAACATGGGCGGAGTCATCGCCAAGTTCCAGGCACTACGTGTGCTAAAATTATTTAGAAGTGCGTCCACAGCCTTGGTTTTCAGAATGCAGACACTGAGACAGACAAAAGTGAGAAGCAGTTAATGCAGACTGTGTTTAGAATCCACAGCTGTGAAGGAGAGATGTTACGGACTGACTTCTGTCTCTTGGAAACTCGTATGTTAAAGTCCTAAACCTCAATGTGCTGTATTCAGAGAAAGGGCCTTGAAAAAAGTAATTGAGAGGAGTTCCCTTCGTGGCTCAGAGGTTAACAAATCCAACCAGGATGTGTGAGGTTGCAGTTTGATCCCTGGCCTCAGTGGGTTAAGGATCCTGTTTTGCTGTGAGCTGTGGTGTAGGTCGCAGAGAGGCTTGGATCTGTCTTGGATCTGTCATTGCTGTGGCTGTGGCGTAGGCTGGCAGCTACCGATTGGACCCCTAGCTTGGGAACCTCCATATGCCACGGGTGTGGCCCTAAAAAGCCAAAAAAAAAAAAAAAGGAAGTAATTGAGGTTAAATAATGTCATAATAGTGGGACCTAATTTGACAGGACCAGTGTTCTTAGGGAAGAGAAAGAAACACCAGCGTGCTACCCACCCCCCCACCCCGTCCCTTCAGAGCCATCCCCAGATGGAGCGAGGGACTGGGCCTTTATATGCCTAGGTTATCAGTCTTTGGAGGCAGGCTGCCCCTGAAAAGAGGCATGACCCTGGGAGAGGAAGTTTTCCTTCAGCAGAGACAGTCCCCAAGAAGGCCGGCTGGGCTCAGTGCATCACACAGCATCCTATCACAATGAGTTCCCTTACGCACCTAGTCACTCGTGCCCTTTGTCCAGCACCCACTGCGTGCCAGAAGCCACGCAGACGTTGTTTTATTTGAACTTCATAGTATTCCTGTGAGTTAATACCCATTTCACAGAGAAGGTGAAACGACTTGGGCAAAGCCACAAAGCTAATACATAATGAAGGCAGAATTGAAGAAGAGACCTCTCTTTCCCGCTTACCCTGCTCTTGCCTGGATATCATGCGACCTCCCCCTTGGAAACCTTGATCTGCTGCAAAAAGTACTTCCTGTCCTCTTGCAACCGGTTAATGTCTCCATGGCACCTTGGGCATCTTTCTTCAAAGCCTATGGCACTTTGCCTTATCCACAGTCATAGCAGTTGACACGAATTTAGCATTAACCATGTCCCAGGCACTGTCCTAGCACTTTTCAAACGTTTATTTAATTTTTCCAGAAGCCCTCCAAAATATTGTTTTCATCATTCTCATTGAGTGATGAAAAGGCTAATAAGATGCAAAGCTGTTAAATAACTTTCCTGGAGCCCAGTCAGGGTTTGAAGCCACACGGTATAGTTCCAGATATTATATGACCCTGTCTTGGGGTTCCAGTGATCACGTATGCCTCCCTTCTGATGCACATATATTTGGACAACATGGCCAAGTTTTATTCATTTTTTTCTATCCCAGTGCCTTACCTGGGACTGACATATACTGTTTTGTTTTGTTTTTTTTGTTTTGTTTTGTTTTTTGAGATTTTCCTAAAAAACTGATGATGCCCTGCCCATGAACAATTTGAAAATAATTTGCCTTGATTTATGTGGACAAAGCCTAGAATAAAAGACAGACAAATAAAATTCATTTGCTCTGTTAAGATATTGAGATCATAGGTGAATTTTAATTTCTGGGTATTGAGAGAATACTGGTCTTTAAGAGCTCCGATTTCTATCACTGTCATTTTCTATCAGCTGCATTTTTCTATCACTGTCATAAGAGCAGATACTTAGTACACTTCTGACGACAGTGTGCTGGGATGCAGGCTCCCCCCAGTCTGTAAGGACTGGACCCCGATCACATCTCAGGTGTCACAGTATGGCAATGTCTCTCCAACAAGCCCATAAGCAGATCTAAAAGATCAAAACTCCTATCATCACAACTCAGAAGTTACTGATACCCAGCAATGACGTAAAGAATGTCTCAGTGACCATTTAAGCCTGTTTCTAAGTGAATTCTAATGACTGGGCAGATTCCCCAAGCCTTCAGATCTTCTATTCATTAGGCTATTTGGATGGGTGGACCGATATGCCTACCAGGCAGCTGATAAGTAATCAAAATGAGCCAGTGGCCAGAGAGGCTCTTGGACAGAAACTACGTTGAGTTCTCTCATCTCACTTTCACACTTGCTTCATTCATTCATTCGTTCATTCATTTATTCATTCACCAGATATGACTGGGGTCCTACTGTGTGCCAAGAATTTTCTAGTCTTCAACAATACACAATGAACAAGCCAGATGTGTCCCTTTCTTTTCACAGAGCTTAGAGTCTGGTGAGAGGAGACAAACAAATAAATGGCATAATTTCAACTCATGAACATTTCTACAAAGAAAATAAAACAGGGTGCCATCATGAAAGTAAATGAGGTGAAAAGAGAAACTAGTTCTGACACGATGGTTAGGAAAGGATTCTCAGAAGTGACACTTCAACTGAGACTTGAAGAGTTAAGTGGCCAACTTTCAGGAAATCTGGGAGAATGGCATCTTGGGCAGAGAGAAAAGTGAGCGCAAAGTCCCTGGGGCCAGACTAGGCTTTTTGTTCTGGGGACAGAAAGCAGCATACTGTGGGTGGGGCAGGAGGGAGAATGTTAAGATACAAGGCCTGAAACGTAGGCAAGGGACAGACCATCCACAGGACAAGGTCAGGAGTTTGGATTTTATTTCTAGCATGATGGGGAACCATTGGAGAGCTTTAAGGAAGACAGAAATGCAATGTGGTTTAAGTATTTAAAGGATCACTAGCTGCCAAGTGACAAATGAACTGCAGGTAACAAAAATGGAATCTTGGAGACTTAGATCACTTTCTACTAGATGTCTGGTCTTCTGATTTGGCTTCTGTTTCCAACCCCAAGGTTTCTGCCAAGCAATTCAAGTTGCCTAGTTCCTTCCACCCCCACCTCTGGTTTCCCAATACTCATCTGTATCTGGTAGCCACTTCATCCACCATCCCACCTGCCCAGCTGCTCTCTGCACAAGTGGGGCTCAGACGGGTCTTCTAGATCACAAAAGAGAGTTGCTTAGCTCGTTAGTGTCACTTGCAAAACCCAAAAGTGTTGGCTGCAGGATCCATAAAAGCAGAGAAAAAAGCTGATACTGTTTATCAAGGTTTCCCCAATGCTATGGAGAGTGGGTGCTCCAAAGATATTGGTTAGATGACTGGATGGATGTAGTAGATGTGCTGGGTTCTTACTGTCTGGCTGGGGTGGAGAGAGCCTCCACTGATGGGGGGGAGGGTAGAATATGGGGAGAAGCCTCAAGGAAGCTGCAGCCCAGCAAACATCACCTTATCTTAAAGTCTCCACACTGACTGGGGTAAAGCTGTCCAGAGGCCCCTCCTTGGATCAAGTGAAGACCTGATAGGCTGCCAGGCTGGTTCATTAGTGGCCTGATATCACACATCTGCAATTTGGTAACGTCTATGTTAACTACTCCCTCTCTCCATAATGAGAGCTCATAACTATGTTTTATAAAGTTGATTAAGCATTTGCACAGAGCCTATAAAGGGTCAGTGATAATGAACTATGCTGCAAGTCTGAGGTGCCCAGTCCAGATCCACCCTGTGGGATGCATTTGAATGATAAAGGATGACGGGTGGTGAGGGGAGGGAGCTGTGAGTGCAGGACTCCTGGCAGACTAGGACAGGTTCTGGGATCTGTCCTTCTCCCTAAGCATCCTGGTACCAACCTATTAGAATTCAAAACAGACCTCAAGCTTGCTGAAAATATTAGGTCTAGGAGAGGGTCATTTTTTGAAGCTCTTTTTCATTTTAATTTCTCTCTAACTTTTTCACATTTATATATAAATATATAAACATATGCAATAGTAGGAGTTCCTGTCATGGGGCGGTGGAAACAAATCCAGTTCCTAACCCCATGAGGTTGCGGGTTCAATCCCTGGCCTTGCTCAGTGGATTAAGGATCTGGCGTTGCCGTGAGCTGTGGTGTAGGTCGCAGACGCGGTTCGGATCTGGCATTGCTGTGGCTTTGGCGTAGGCCGGTGGCTACAGCTCCGATTAGATCCCTAGCCTGGGAACCTCCATATGCCGCAGTGCGGCCCTAAAAAGCAATAAACAAACAAATAAACAAACAAACATGCAACATTGGATTCTGCTTTTACTGATTTTTTTTTTTTTTTTAAAGAAAGAAGGCCCCCCCTGTGTCTGGGACGGTTTTGAGAACTGGCATAAAACCTGATTCTATCCCTTGAGTTCTGCTATCATCTCCACACTAACTTTGAACCATGCACGTTACCTCCCTGGGTCTCAGGTTCCTCATATACAAAATGGGGTCACCATACCTCACATTTTGGGAAGGATTATTTGAAGAATTAAAGCATAGGAGTTCTCTTGTGGCACAGTGGTTTAAGAATCCAGTGTTGTCACTGCTGTGGCACAGGTTGAATCCCCGGCCTGGGAACTTCCACATGCCACGGGTGCAGCCAACGAACAAAAAAAGAAAGAAAAGAAAAGACAGACAGACAGAAAGGAAGAAAGAAAGAGGAAAGTGTAACAACAGGAGTTCCTGTCGTGGCTCAGCAGAAAAGAATCTGACTAGCATCCATGAGGATGCAGGTTCAATCCCTGGCCTTGCTCAGTGGGTTAAGGATCTGGCGTTGTTGTGAGCTGTGGTGTAGGTCATATATACAGCTCGGATCCCGTGTTGCTGTGGCTGTGGCATAAGCCCCTAGCCTGGGAACCTCCATATGCTGAGGGTGTGGCCCTAAAAAGACATAATACATACATACATAACATAAATAAATAAATCATAATAACATATATTGAGATTTATTTGTTTCAGGTACTTTCTATGTGTCAATTCATTTAAACCTCTCAACAACCTTTTGTGGTAGGCCCTGGTGAATTCTCCCATTTTAAAATGTAGAAACTGAGATTTTAGGAGTTGGCTCAAGGTCACAGAACTGACTAATAGTGGAGCCAAAATTCAAGCCCAGGCACCCTGACTATGGAGCCAAAGAACCCAGCAGCCGTGCCTGGAGCAAAGCAAACACCTGAAAACTAAATGACAATTCATCATCTTTTTTTTTTTTTTTTTTTGCTTTTTAGGGCTGAACCCATGGTATATGGAAGTTCCTAGGCTAAGGGTTGAATCAGAGCTGCAGCCGCTGGCCTACAGCATAGCAATACCAGATCCAAGCTACGACCTACACCACAGGTCACAGCAACGCCAGCTCCTTAACCCACTGAATGAGGATAGGGATCAAACCTGCATCTTCATGGATACTAATTGGATTCATTTCCGCTGAGCCATGATGGAACTCCCTCCAGCATCATTTTTTAACCAATTTTAAGCCAATTCCACAAACAAATTTTTTTTTCACTTTACGGCTGCTTTCATGGCATATGGAAGTTCCTGGGCCAGGGACTGAATCCCAGGCACTGCTGTGAACTTCGCGGCAGCTGCAGCAGTGCCTGATCCTTTAGCCCACAGCGGGGGGCCGGGGATCAAACCCTGGCCTCCACTGTGACCCAAGCTGCTGCAGTCAGATTCCAAACCCGCAATGCCATGGCAGAAACTCCACGCACAAATTTTTATTACTATTACTATTACTATTACTATTACTATTACTATTAATGGCCTTGAGTATGACTCCAGGCCCTATTAAGGGGGACAGAAAGGAGTTCTTTCTCTTGTGGTGCAACAGGTTAAGGATCTAGCATTGTCACTGCGGCAGCCTGGGTGGCTGCTGTGGTGCGGGTTTGATCCCTGGACTGGGAACTTCCATATACCATGGGCATGGCAAAGTGAAAAAAAAAAAAAGAGGGGAGGGATAGAGACACATGGAGGCACCGCAGCAAATCAGAGCTAGAATTGCCTGGTACCCCCAGAAGGATGATCCTTGGGCTACTGAGGGAACAGAATAGAACTCTAGGAGTGAGACAGAGACAAGGATGGCAGGAAAGGGACATAGGGCACAAGACCAGAAATTCAGACCCTAGTCTCCAACTGTCACCTGCAACCATGGGACCCTGAGCAAAGTCAACTGCCCTCAAGGTCCTGTCCAAGGGCTGGCAGGCTTACTGGGCTGACTGAGCTGGCTCTGGGACTGGAGGCAAGGTGTGCAGCACAGGCCAGAGAAGACAGGATGCTCACAGTGAAATATAGTTTAGACGGAGCGGGGGTCATGGGCGCCTTGCCAGGTTTTCTTCCTGGAGGTCACCCAGCTTGTTTGGATGGTCCAGCCTCCTTGTTGGGAGGTAGCCAGAAGCTCAACATGAAGACTTTGGTAGAAAAGACAGAGAGCCAGAGCTCTGGCCCGACCCACCAAGAATGTGTGGCATACCCTGGCCCAGTTACGGCCCCTTCTGGCCTCAGTTTTTCCCGTCTGAAAAACGAGAGGGTCGATTAAACATTTTAATGGCTTTTAACATCTTGAAAATTCCACATCACCAAGCCTGACTTCATCCACAGCCTTATACTAATATCCTTGGGGCAGAGCGATTTCATTTAGGTCAGATGATTTCCCTGCACATAAACAGAAGTGAAACAAAGGCCCTCTTTCTCCCAAGTTGTTAGCTCTCTCAACACGGGCACACACACACACACACACACATGCACGTACACCCTCATAATGCTTATACAGCCCACCCCCCTCCACAGACGTGCACAAAGGCTCACACACAGGCGAGCGGAGGCGCAAACACCTGGACTCTCTAAGCTGCCCCTTCCCCCACCCCACTCCTGCACACTCCCCACCCCCAACCCGTCCAACTCCCCTGCTGGGAAGCCCAGCAGCCCTTCCAGCCTCTGTTGAGTTACCTAACCTGATGGGCTGGTGCCACCCAATGGTCAGGATCAGAAATGCAGCCTTGGTTCCAAGAACCAAAATGACTGGAAAGGGTCCAGGGTCATGGGGTCCACCCGTCTCCCTCTAACAAGGCTCTCCCCAGAGCTGCCTTAGACAGATGAGACTTTCTATAGTCCTTAAAATCTTTCAAACTAGATTTTACTTACATGATGCCCCTAGTTTTTTCCCAAAGATCTAGGCAGGCTTGTCTTAGAGCCTAAAATTACTACGGATGGATCCTATGTTCGACACCATTCTAGAAACTTTAGATGTGATATCTTTTTAATCCTCACAACAGCTGTCCTTGCAAGGCATGTATTACCGTCTTCACTTTAAAGACCTACAACCAAGATGGGACTCCAGCTCCAACTCAGCAGCCACTTGGCCGCCCTGGACCCCATTTGTATCATGTGTACATGATCGGTTCCAGTCATTCATTCAATCATTCTTTCCTTCAGTGAGTGTTGATTGAGCACCTATTATGGACCAGGATCTGTGTTGGGGCTGAGAATTCAGCAAGCACAGATGCATGGCCTTTTGCCCTCCAGGAGGTCTCGGTCCACTGGAATCAATGACTTTCTCGTCCTCCTAGGTCCTTGACTCTATGACCTCAGGGGATCTTCTCAGTTAACTTGGACAGAAGCCCCAAGGAGAGGCCAATGGAAGGAAATTGAAAAGCCGTAACCCAGGGGGACAAGGCAGCCAGCCCACAGAGCGGGAGGAAACAAGTGTCCTTGCCCAAGAGTCCTCTGATCCACACCCTGCTAGTATGGAACTGGGTCAGTCTGGAATTACCTCTAATCTGTCCAGGACCCAGATCCTCTCAGAAAGGAAGGGGAAGGAGCTGTGGTCATCTGGCTTCAGAGCAGCTGCCCTTTGTGCCACACCAGAGACTTCTGGGAGTGCACCAGAGAGGTCAGAGATGGAAGGAGGAAGCCTTCAGGGGCTGGAAGACGCAGTGAGGGAACAAAGCTTCAATGATATTCATGGCTGTTACTCTGACAGTCACAGCCCCTGAAACCTGACTCCACGCTGCCTTCCTAAGCATCTGTCTCTCCATCTCTTTCCTCACAGAGTCACACTGCCCAGACTCATTTCCTATGACCCCAAACGCCCCACATTCTGCCAGTGTTTACCTTTGCTCTTTCTCTTACCAATGAATGGATAAAGTAATAGAATAACAGAATGCCAGAACATCAAGCACTGGAAGAAATCATCTAATCCAAACTTTGTAGATGAGGAAAATACAACCAAAGAGCGGTGAGGACGTGTCCAAGGTCACACAGCCAGTGAGCGTCATGGCTGGGTCTAGAATTCTAGCACCGAACCCAGTGTGAAGACTCCTACTTTCCCTCTTCTTTACCATTCATATGCAGTTACATTGCTAAGAGTCAACTTCAATTCTGAAACATCTTTTTCTCCTTCCTCCCCTGTTCTCCTCTTCCATTCAACCCTACTGGATTATAAGCCCCTTGAAGATGGAAATACCTTTCCTTCTTCCAAAACTTTAATACTTAACACAATAATAAGTGTGGAAATGCTTAAAATTGGATGGATGGATGGATGGGTGGAAGGATAGCTGGAAGGATAGAGAGAAGCATGGATGGGTAAAGTCTTCCACATGGAACTTGTGTACTCACCTCTTACCTGGTCTCCAGGTCTCCAGTCTCCCCCACAATCAATCCTATCCTCCACAGTGGTATTTGATTGACACTTTTAAAAATAAAACTGAGGAGTTCCTACTGTGGCACAGCGGCAGAGAATCCAACTAGTATCCATGAGGATGCGGGTTCAATACCTGGTCTTGCTCAGTGGGAGAAGGATCTGGTGTTGCCATGAGCTGAGCCGTGGTATAAGCTGGCTGCTGCAGCTCCAATTCAACTCCTAGCCTGGAAATATTCATATGTCACATGTGCAGCCCTGAAAAGCAGGAAAAAAAAGATAAAACTGAGTCTTTCTCTTCCCTATGCAAAAGCATTTGAAAACTTTCCTATCATCTAATGGGTAAATCGAGAGCAGTTAGCCTGCAATAGCCTAAATGGGCCTTTCATCTAGCAGACCAGCCTCGTGTGCTGTTAACCATATAAACACACTATACACATACATACCCTTAACTCCAGAAACACCTGACAACTTGCCATTCCTTGAATGAAAAAGCATACATCACCTCATCTCCAGGACCATCTGATGTCATTCCCATATTCTCAGATTCCTTCCCTGCCAATACCAGAATTTGTTAAAATTCTAACCAACTCTCAAAGCCCAACTCAAATGCCACCTCCATGAAGTCCTCCCTAATTTTCTTTTTTCTTTTTAGGGCCTCACCCACAGCACATGGAAGTTCCCAGGGTAGGGGTTGAGTTGGAGCTGTAGCTGCCGGCCTATGCCACAGCCACACCAAGGCAGGATCCAAGACACGTTTAAAACTATGCTGCAACTCACAGCAATGCCGGATCCTTAACCCACTAAGCAAGGCCAGGGATTGAATCTGAATCTTCATGGATACTGTTTGGGTTCATTGCCGCTGAGCCACAGCAGGAAGCCTCTCCCTAATTTTTTAATGAAATTGCTATGCTCAGAGCATGCAGTCCTTCAGGATTTGGTGAGCATGGCACACCTCATTCTGCCCGTCCTAAAATGACCTTTGAAACCTTTATCCTGAGCATCATAGTGGGTTGTTTTTATGTCCATAGCTCCCAACAGACTCTCGGCCACAGATCTGAGGACCTGACACAAAGTAAGTGCTTATTCGGCATCTGTTGAATGGACGCTCTTCTTACTACACCATATGCTCCAATTGTCCCCAAGGATGCAGTTTTATTTTATTCTAAAAGCACTTAAGTTACTTTCTAGGCCATTATTTGAAGAGCCCTGCAGGAGCGGAACACAGTCTCCAAAGAGCCACAGCTCTAGAGCAGAGGCAGGACGGGATTGCAGGGATGAAAACTGCATGCACAGAAGCAGATCTCTTAGGGGGAAGGAAAGCCAGGGAAAAGAACTAAATCTCATTGACGGAAGACCTCAGCAGTCAATTTTTTTTTTTTCTCTTTTTGCCTTTTATGTAGAGCCGCACCCGCGGCATATGGAGGTTCCCAGGCTAGGGGTCTAACAGGAGCTGTAACCGCCGGCCTTCGCCACAGCCACAGCCACGCGGGATCTGAGCCGCGTCTGCAACCTACACCACAGCTCACGGCAACGCCGGATCCTTAACCCACTGAGCAAGGCCAGGGATCGAACCCACAACCTCATGGTTCTTAGTCGGATTCGTTAACCACTGAGCCACGACGGGAACTCCTCAGCAGTCAAATTTTGATCCAGCATAAAGATTTTGTTCGTGATGAAGCCTGTATGGCAATGGATCAGGCTGCCTCAACCAATAGTGAGCTCTTTTGTCTTGCAAGTGTGTAAGCAGTGGCTATAGATGACTTCCGAGGACAAATCTGAGAATATAGGGTCTCGTACAGAGGACCACAGCAATGCGAGTGAGGTCAGACCCCAGATTAGTAAGGGCCGCTCCGCAGCACTGAGAATCTGGGATCCCATCAAACCTCCCAGCAGTGGCCCAAGCAAAATTCTGAAAGTTAGGAGTTTTTTTAGGACTACTGTTACTATTTCTCTCCCTTCATTTCAACACTTCCACCTGACCCTCCAAGAACTCTGTCATTGCAGAGTTGCCAGGAGTAGGAGATGCTCTTGGCGCTCCTCTCATACCCGGCCCACCCTGGAAGTCACCCGTGTCTTAGTGGACAGTTGTACTATTCACCTACCTCTTAGGAGGCTCCACTGGGATTGAGGCCCAGGTGCCCACAGTGGTAACCCACCCACTAAGGTACTTTTCCTCAGCTTCTCCCTTTCCCTTGTACTTCTCTGCTATGTCACTGGTTCCTGAAATCACTTTCTAAATAATCTGCTTGCACCCAAATCTTGGTCCTGGGGTCTGCCTTGGGGGATACAACTTATTCGACATGATGAGGGATCGAAACACAAACTTTGTGGTAGGAAAGGAAGCCCAGTTTGGTGGCCTTGGGAAAGATAGTACAGTCTCTAACAAGAGGTTAATAAGACCTACTTCTCAGACTTCGTAGCCCTGTGTGTGACACAGCCCTGTAGGGTTATATTCAGTGGGTACTTACTCTGTGCCAGGAACTGTGGTAAGTCCCTGACGTACATTATCTCTAATCTTCACACAAAGGAAAAGCAGGAAGAGGATTGTAGTGAGCTGATGGTGGTCCCCAAAAGATAGGTCCACATCCTAACTCCCAGAATTTGTGACCTCATTTGGAAAAAGGGTCTTTGCAAGTGTAATGAAGTTAATGGTATCAAGATGAGAACATCCTGGGTTACCCACACGGGCCCTAAATTCACTGAAGGACATCTTGTAAGAAGTGGAATAGAAGAAGACACAGGGGAGAAGGTCATGTGAAGACAGATGCAGAGATTATAGTGATGCATCCACAATCCAAGGGACACCTGGAGTCACCAGAAGCTGGAAGGGGCAAGGAAAGATTCTCTTCTAGAGCCTCAGCCAGAGCTCAACTCGGCTGACACCTTGACTGTGGGTTTCTGTCCTCCAAAACACTGAGGGAATACATGTCTGCTGTTTTAGCCACCAAGTCTTTGTAGTTTATTACAGCAGCCCTGGGAAACTGATACAAATGTATTACTCTCCTTGTTTTACATGTAAGGAAACCAAGACTTATGGAACAGCGACCTACCTACAGGCATCCAGCCAGGAAGGCAGAGCTGGGACTTGAACCCAGGTCTGTCTGCATAGTGGCCACTCTTAGCCACCACATCAAGGGAAATAAGTTGTGCGACATACCTAGGACTGTGCCAAGAATATAGCAGATGCTCAGAGGGTGTTGATTTGTTCACTCTATCTAAACTTTCTCTTCCTGATGTCTATTTTTACCCACTGATCATGACCAGGTTGTCAAGAGTTAACCAGATAACCCTGTTCCTGCCAATCCATGAGCTCCCCTGGAATGGGCTTCTGTCTGGGGTACAATTACATTACACATATCTAGAAAGTCCTTAAGAATCAACTTGTCCGGTAAGCATTTCAGCTCCATGGCAGCTGGTAGAAAAGATAGATTGGGGCCTGTGCCTTGAGTTAATGTCAGTCTGAATTGAAGATGTGCCAGCATCATCAGGATAGATTCTTTAATTAACCTGCTAATCCTGTCAGGGATTGGGTTCACTGTCTTTCTCCAGAAATGTGTTATGTGTCTCTTCTTTCACCACTTTGTCATTTGCTCTATTTTAGATTCAAGGTGTCCTTTAGCTGTACTTTAAAATACTCTCTGTCCTCTAAGTCAACAGCTGTTGGAAAAGTGGCCCCTCAAACACTGTCTCATTGCTTACCCATCACAGCTCTTCTGGTAGCATCTGCAAGAAGCAACTATTCAGCAGTGTTGATGCGATACATACATTTTGAGTAACTAGCGTGTGCTTGGCCCTGATCTCTGTACTGCAGAGACGAATGAGTAAAGTCCAGGTCCTGCCTTTCAGGGATAAAATAAAGCAGGTGGCTTTGGTGTTTCCCAGTCTTTTTACTTCATGGGAGGCACAGAAATTATAATTATTTTAAGGGAAAACTGGGATAAGTTCACAAGGCTACTTAGGCTCCACCAAGTCCCTCCATGGGATTGGGGAACCAGTATTTTCACACACTAGTGATCCATTCACTCTCTACACTTTGGGAAGATATACTGATAGAAAATGATAGTTCTCACCTTTGCCCTTTGTAGGCTTTTGTGTCCCACCAATTGAATGTGGATTCTGCAGTTAAAATCCAACGTTGCCTATACATTTCCAAGGTGTAGTGTACATTAATGAGGATCATTTCTTTAGCTATAGCCTTTTTCCCCACATTTTATTTAGTTAGTTTTTTTTTTTTTTTTGTCTTTTTAGGGCCACACCTGCTGCATATGGAGGTTCCCAGGCTAGGGGTCGAATCAGAGCTATAGCCACTGGCTTACACCAGAGCCATAGCAACACAGGATCCGAGCTGCACCTGCAACCTACACCACAGCTCACAACAATGCTGGATCCTTAACCCACTGAGCAAGGCTAGGGATCGAACCCAAGTCCTCACAGATGTTGGTCGGGTTCTCTAACCGCTGAGCCACGACAGGAACGCCCCCACATTTTAACCCTCGGTCTATCTCTAGACTGCTGGACTGGACTCACAGGAAACAGAATGAATGAGCAGGGAATAAGATATTAACAGGAAATCTCAGAGACAACGGAACTGCCTTACTTCTCGTTTAGGGTGAGGCTATGGGAGTGCTTTTACAGTTTGCTTTCTGGTTTATGCATTTAGAAAGAGATTCTTTCAAACATCTGTAAAGAGGGCCCTAATTTCCAGGCATTTCACAGCCTGACCGGTTCTTTGAAATTTATTGAAACAAAGCAATAACCAATAAATTTGTCCTCTAAAAAAGTACAAATAAAGTGCTCTGGGGATTAGAAAAGTCCTGGGTACAATGAACGAATGGATGAAAAAAATGAATTATCCTCCCAAAAGTTTTCCTTAGTTATACTCATTACTACCTTGTTGTTTTTTTATTTTTTATCAGCACAGTAGTGTGTTGGGGAAGAGGAAGTTGCTGAGAAAAACCAGCATCACGTATGATGTACTAAGAACATACCAGAACCTCAGTGGTTTCCTGCCAGAGATGAACACTTGAATCTAATCATGAGAAAACATCAGACAAACCCAGAGTAGAGTGTCATTCTATAAAACAAATGACTTACACACTTAGAAATATGTCAATATTTCAGACTAGGGAATTTTTCCAGATAAAAGAGGACTAAAGAATCACAAAAATTAAATATAATGTGTGATCCTGAACTGGATCCTGAGCCAGAAAAAAAAGTGCTATAAAAGACGTTATTAAGATAATTGGTAAAATTTGAATAATGTCTGTAGGTTAATATCAATCTTAAATTTGGTTTTGATAATTATACTGCAGTCACATAAGTAAACAGCCTCATTCTTAGGAAAAGCACACTGAAATACTTAGGAGGAGAGGAATATATCTAAATCTATATCTATAATTACATAATTATAATCATATATGTATATACAGTATAGTGTATATTAATTACAAAGGATTGTGGCAAAACGTGGCAAGTATTGATAATTAGCGAACCCGGGTATAAGGTTCACTATTATTGAAGTTCTTCTGTGAGATTAAAATTATTTCAAATTAAAAAGTTAATAAATTAAAAAACTAATACGTAAGCCATTAAAAATTATACTTTGCCTTTCTTCCTGCTTCCTGTACTCTTTTCTCCCTTCCCCTCTTGCTTTCAAAACTTCAAAAAAAAAATCACTGAAAAAAATAGGGAAACTGAATCTAACATTTCCTATTTCTTGGTTGTAGGAACAACTCGCTGATGTTCTGCAAATATGTGGGTTGAGTCAAAAGCAGGTATTTGTAGTCGAAAGAACTTAGCTCTTTGAAGAAAAGATTCCACACGGAGATGAAACAGCTACCTGAAAACGGCCTCTAGTGCTGAGATTGTCCATATTTAATCAAGACCAGCCAAATGACTGGCTACAAGGGGCCTGGGTACTGGTTTCAGCTTCAGTTTACCCACTGTATTAGTTTGCCAGGGCCATCCTAATAAAATACCACAGTGCGTGGCTTAAACCGTAGAAACTGATCATCTCACAGTTCTGGAGGTTGCAGGTCCAAAGTCGAGGTGTTGGCAGAGTTGGTTCTTGCTGAGGGCTGTAAGGAAAGGCTCTGTCCCTGTTATCTCTCCTTGGCTTATAGAAGGCTGCCTTCTATCTGTGTCTCTTCACGTCATCTACCCTCTGGGTCTCTGGGTCCAAATTTCTTCTTTTTACAAGGCCATCGGTCATGCTGGATTAGAACCACCCTAACAACCTTACTTTAACTTGATTACCTCTGTAAAGATTCTATCTCTGAATAAGATCACAGTCAGTGGTGTTAAGGGGTTAGGACTTCAACACATGAATTTGGGGCAGGGACGGGGAGGAACACAATTCAATCCATTACACTCACCTGTGAATGGAGTCCTGGACTCTATTATCTCAGAGTCCTTGTAGCATTAGCGTTTTACATTTCTGAAAGTCCAAGATGCTCAATGTCCAATCAATACAAATCGATTGGCCAAAACTCAGTTCCAGCCCATTCCAAAGATAAAGAATTTCACATTTTCAAACCTGCAATGAGAAAATCAATCAAACTTTGGAAGAAAACTCATCAGCAGCCCATCTCTACCATTTTTTTTTTTTTTTTGGTCTTTTTAGGGTCGCACCCGCGGCATATGGAAGTTCCCAGGCTAGGGGTCTAATCGGAGCTGTTGCTGCTGGCCTACACCACAGCCACAGCAGTGCGGGATCCGAGCCACGTCTGCAACCTACACCACAGCTCACAGCAACGCTGGATCCTTAACCCACTGGATCCTTCGAGGCCAGGGATCGAACCCTCACCCTCATGGATACTAGTCGGATTCGTTTCCACTGTGCCACGACGGGAACTCCAGCCATTTTTTTGAATTATCGAAGCTGTATGATGGAGGTGTCAAGCATGAGTTTTGAGGCTTGATACCCACCATAGTCTTTCTAGTATATTTCCCGTGGCTGAAGGTTGAAGGATTAGCAAATGCTTTCAATCGTTCTTTGCATAAATACTGACCAAATGCTACTGTGTCAAGAACAGTGCCCGTGCTGAAATGAAGGTGAACATGACCGACATTTTGTGGAGCTTACATTCTAGTGGGAGAGAAGGAGGATCATACTTACTGCCAACTACATCTTTCCATTTAGATGGAGTCAGAAGAAGAGGCGGAGAAAGAAAGTAAGTACTTCAATACAAGTCTGGCTATTCCACTAACAATTAGGGTGTCCTCTGGAGGGAACCTGAAATGGGAAACTGTTTTGAACCGGCTATCTCCTCAACTGGCTCAGTTCCCACCGGCCTCCCATAATGGAGTTTCTCAAATTTCTTGAGTGTGATCTTATGGATTTTTATAAGGGTAATTTGGACTCTGAGATTTTTGCCTTAAACGTTGGAAAAATACACCTGCTGTCCCTATGATGAAAGCAACTGAGGAAATCAACTAGTGTGCCAGTTTGTGGACCCTGTGCTCAATCACTAAGTTTGGTAGTTAAGGGTGACTGGGAGAGAGAGAGAGAGGGAGAGGGAGAGAAAGAACAGTTTACAGGAAAGAGATAGCAAAGCAATAAACTTTCCTTTCTGTTCCTCAGTCCCCTAAACTGGTATTTTCTTATTTGCTTATTTTTGTTTAGGGAAGAAAAGACTTCTGTTTCGATTAGAGGCTCCACATATCATGGCGCTCAAGGGGCTTGGCATCCCCAAGTATAAATTACAAGTTGTTTAAAATGTATGTCTAACTTCAGAGCTAGACAAACTTTGGGCTAACATGAAGTCTAGATTTTGATCTCAAAGGTATAAGGGTTCTGTCCCAGGTCTGAGTCCAAAGTAGGCCTGATTAAAATCTACTAGTTAAAAAAAAATTTCCTTTCGTTATCATGCGTTTTCTCCTTTTTCTTCCATACCGAGAGTGGCAATTTCCATTTGTGATGATCCGCCACAACATCGATGCAAATGTGCTAAGTAAAATTAGGTGTATCGTAGTGACTGTTTTATAAAAGACCGTTTTACAGCCTACCCCAGCAAGCAGAGAATTATTCCTGCTCTATGTACTATATGCAAATGCTCAGATTATAGCTAATTACATTGTTGCAAAGCAGAGCCAAGAAACTGCTACAATACTCCTGGTCTCCTTGGGGAATGTGCCATGAAAAGGACTCTCTTTTTTTCCTCCTTTGTAAATTATGCTATGATATAATTGGGTCTCACTATTCATGTAACACCCCGCTCAGGGATAGTGCAGGAGAGACGAACAATGTCTTACCAAGTCCCTGTTAAGATCATTAAATGTAGATCACAACACACTAGCAGGCGCCCCACATCCTAATGTGTCACGGTAACAAAACCAGGAAAAGAAAAAAGTGGTAAATTGCGTCACATTATTTTTTTCTCTTATAATGGAGTTTAAGGTAATAAAGTGTTAATGAATTTGGCCCTGTGTGGTTGGCATTGTGAGAGAACTTTTTTTTTTTTTACAACATTGTAGGAAAAATTGTCATATTCTTTTAGGCAGCTGTTTAGAGAAAAGCTTTGACAGTGTATAATTGACTCTATTTTTACTGCATTTTCATACGGCATTGTTCGGATTATATACTGTACTGAGTTCTGCTTTTCAGTTTTATGCACTAAGAAATTTTCTCCTTAGACAATTTTTCACTAGGGATAAACGAGAGCCCAGCGAGCCAGTCAAAAATGGCACATACCAGCTTCTCTCATTGGACACCCTGAGGGTAGTTATTGAATTATTGTTGGAATGCTTTCTGAGGGAAGAGACCTCTAAGAACAACCCCCTCAGCCTACAGCTGGAATAATATATAAATATATGTCTAAAATTACACACACAAACACACACACACACGCACACACACACACTGCACCAAAATGGTAACCACAGTTTCTCAGGATTTCTCCAGGAGGTAAGACCTGGAGAATTGTGGATGATTTTTCCTTCTTTTATTTATTGATTTACTTATTACATTTCTCTCTTTTTTTTTTTTTTTTGCTTTTTTATTGA
>PVHT021183666.1:30961075-31039772 GCA_004024745.2 Catagonus wagneri
CACCCGCGGCATATGGAGGTTCCCAGGCTAGGGGTCTAACAGGAGCTGTAGCCGCTGGCCTTCGCCACAGCCACAGCAATGCGGGATCCGAGCCGCGTCTGCAACCTTCACCACAGCTCACGGCAACGCCGGATCCTTAACCCACTGAGCAAGGCCAGGGATCGAACCCACAACCTCATGGTTCTTAGTCGGATTCATTAACCACTGAGCCACAAAGGGAACTCCCTCATGGTTACTAGTCGGGTTCGTTAACCACTGAGCCAAGACGGGAATTCCACCATCCGCCATAGATTCTAAGATGATATTGCACATTTGTCTCTTGTTTCTTCCCACTTTCCACTATAACAATGTCTCCTGGTTGAGAACAGCAGTGATAGACATGTTTGACAGCCAATATAGCAAGGGCCCCAAGCATCAGAACGGGGCAGTGGTTACAAAGTCCCCGTGCCATGCTGGCATGTCCTAACTGGGCATCAGCTCTAGTTAAGGCCATGACCTTTTGGAGTCAGAAAAGCTTGTGTTTTAATCTTGGCTCCATCATATACTGGCCACATGACCTCAGTCCAGCTAATCTCTTAAAGGCCTTTTAAAGGGTACTGACCATTGAAAACCCACTAGGGTATTAGGAAGATTAAAAGAGATAACGCATTTATAAAGCACTTAGCAACGTGCTCAACACACAGTGAGTATTCAGCAAGTGACTGCTGTAGCTGTTATGATCCATGACAGACAAGGATCCGGTGCATTACTTTTTTTTTTTTTCAATAAAATGGAGGCATTAAAACTCTTGGCTTGACAAACAGTAAATTGATTCTCTGACTCTCCCACCCCCACCCCTGTTTGTGCACCTTCCACTTATCTATTCATATTTTTCCATGAACTTGTGGTTGCTGCCAAATGAGTAGAGCAAAATGGGAACTCAATTTAATTGAAAATGCATGTGTCAATGTCACAATGTGAGAAAGGTGTCATCGTTCGGGCCATCACTTCCCATCACACATACATATGGGTGGTTGCACACACACACACACACACACACACACACACACACACACACACACACAGAATAAAACGTACTGCATGTGTCTGAATTATTCTGCAGATCTCCAGGAAAGGAAATACTGCTATTTCCTCAGTGTTGTGGTCATCGTCTGTTGAGGTAAAACGATTTTTTTTTCTAATAGTGATGATAACAGCTACAAGTTATATGGTACCATTATGTGCTCTTTAATGGATTTCCCAGTCACCACAATCCTGTCAGAGAGGTAACACCATGATATCTGTTTCACAGATGAAACTGAGGCACAGAGAGGTTAAGTGACTGGCTCGAGATCACACAGAAAGTAAGGAGCTGAGCTGGAACTCACACCAAAGTAGCCTGGCTTTGGGGAATAAATATTTACTGTGCTCTTACAATAACATCTTCCACTGCCTGAGCATTTCCCCTATGCCAGGTACCCTGTGTCAATGGTATCTTGTTTACTCAAACTTAGTAGATATTATACAGTTAGTAAAGGATAGAACCCAGCTCCAGGAGTTCCCGTTGTGGCTCAGTGGTAATGAGCCCAGCTAACATCCCTGAGGATGCAGGTTCTATCCCTGGCCTCCCTCATAGGGTTAAGGATCTGGCGTTGCCATGAACTAGGGGGTAGACTGGCAGATGTGGCTCAGATCTGGCGTTGCTGTGGCTGTGACGTAAGCCAGCAGCTGCAGCTCCAATTCAACCCCTAGCCTGGGAACGTCCATATTATACCACACGTGTGGCCCTAAAAAAGCAAAAAAAAAAAAAAAACACAGCTCCAAACTCAGACCAATACAATATGACTCTAAAATCATGCTGTTAGCCTCTGGAATATACACACAAATGGTGGCTTTTGAGCGAACTCTAGGAGACTCAAGTCAAGTGCCACCTCCATCAGAAATGTTTCCATCAGCAGCTACCTATGCTTATCTCACCTTGCTGGGAATCCACAGAACACTTAGCACTTGCATCTCAAGAGCTAGATACCTTTGGTTTCCATAGTCACATGGGTTCCTTAAAGCTCCCTGAAGAAAAATGTAGGACATTTGAGAGCCAGGCTCAGGTCTTTCGCTTCTTGATCCTCAGAGCGTCTGGCACAGAATTAGGCACATAATGGGCAATCGCTCATTTTGGCGAAGACTGTATAGGAAATCTAAAAATCTAAAAAAAAAAAAAAAGTAGAAGTACCATAGGAAAATATTTAGGCAATCTTTGTGCCCCAAATTCCCATCCTTTGTCCACGCTCCAGTTATCCCCCCAGTAGGACAGAAACTTGTCACTTTATATCAACAGCAAAACTCACCGAGCAAGAGATAACACCCTCCTCAGAAAACTTCTGTGAAGCAAGAAGCAAGTCAGGAGAGAGAGCCCTGATGCGAGTTTCATGGTTATTTTATTCCAGGACTCATCAGATCAGTTCATTATTACGTGATTTTTAACTTCTGAGTTTCATAATAGTCTGGTCCAATTCTCTTCCTATGCCTGTGGCCGCTGCTGTTACCTTGGTCCTGGTCCTCTCGAATCCCCCTGAGTGGTCTCACTGTCTTCGTCTGTGACCTCTTCCTTCCAGCTTATCTATGGCAAAAGCAAAAAGCTGTGTAGTCACCAATTCATTTCCTTTTCCTTCTGGGCACATAGATGGATAATACCCAGCTCCCTCTGCAGTTAGCTGGGGCCAGCAACTGCTTTTATGACCAATGAGAGGTGAAACAGCATCACGCATGCCACTTCCAGTGTGGGCCATAAAAATCCCCCATCTCTCACTCCCGTTTCACGGGGACCATCTACTGATGCTAAAAATGGAACCACAAAATGGTAGAGCACAGGTTCCTGAGTCACCCTTCGGCAAAAGTCGCCAGTTCTTCACTACACTGTGTAGAGAGGAAAATAGAATTTTTACTGAACTATGTCATTGATCTTTGGGGCTTGTTTGTGACAGCAGTTTGTGGTTACTGACTCTCGTACTTGCTCCATTGTAGAAGATGAGTCCGCCTCAAGGAGTTCCTGCTGTGGCACAGGGGGTTAAGGACCCAGCATCGTCTCCGCAGTGACGTGAGTCACAGCTGAGGCACAGACTTGATCCCTGGCCCTCTGCAGTGGGTTAGGATCCGGTGTTGCCACAGCTGTGGCTCAGATTAAATCCCTGGCCCTGGGGAACTTCCCTATGCCACAGATTGGGCAAAAAAAAAAAAAAATCAACATCAGGTGGAGCTCCGGTTATTTCACTTCCAGAAATTATCAGGAATTTTCTACCCACACCCGAGAGTCTTCTGACCAAGGACCCTGCCTTGCTCATCTCTGAAACCCCAGTGCTTATCACACCCCCTGATTCAGAGAAGAGAAGGCAGTCGATAAACCTCTCTATTTAGTAAAATAAATATTTGAAAAGGCCTACCATGTACCTGACATTCTCCCAGCCACTGGGGAGACCAGGTGAACCAAATTCCCTGATTTCTCAGAGCTCACATTCTAGTGAGAGACACAGACCAGAACACACCATCCAAAATAATGTTTTAATATTATTTCAGATATTTGCATTAGGAAGGAAATGAAATGTAGCACTGCTATAGAGGTTGACTTGAAATGAAGAACCGTTGTCCATCCATACGTTGGTTAGAAAGAACCTTCTCCAAAGATATAACATTAAAATTAAGACTTAAATTCATATATCCATATATTCATTGAGAAAATGATTCCTCTTTTTTTTTTTTTTTGTCTTTTTGCCTTTATCTGGAGCCGCACCTGCGGCATATGGAGGTTCCCAGTCTAGGGGTCTAACAGGAGCTGTAGCTGCCGGCCTTCGCCACAGCCACAGCAACGCGGGATCCGAGCCATGTCTGCAACCTACACCACAGCTCATGACAACACCGGATCCTTAACCCACTGAGCAAGGCCAGGGATCGAACCAGCAACCTCATGGTTCTTAGTCGGATTCGTTAACCACTGAGCCACGAAGGGAACTCCCAAGAAAATGATTCTTGATCAGTTAATTTGGGTGTTTCCAGAGCTAGGAACTTGAAATTGATAGATGTTTGCTGAGTGTACTAATGAATGAATTTAGCATGAAATCCAGTTCCTTACTTCTGCAGTCTGGCTTCAACTGACTTTCAACAAAGAAAGAGGATCGAGGAGTTGCCGTTGTGGCGTAGCGGAAACGAATCCAACTAGGAACCATGAGGTTGGGGATTCGATCCCTGGCCTTGCTCAGTGGGTTAAGGATCCGGCGTTGCTGTGAGCTGTGATGTGGGTCACAGATGCGGCTTGGATCTGGCGTTGCTGTGGCTGTGATGTAGGCCGGCAGCAACAGCTCTGATTAGACCCCAAGCCACCTCGGGGGCATATGTGGAATCTCCACATGCCACAGGTGTGGCCCTAAAAAAGACAAAAGCAAAAACAAAAAAAGAGGATCGAGGCAGTAAGAAGGAAGAAAGACAAAAGGTCAGAGTCAGAAACAGAAAAGGGAAACAGAAGAAGAGCGGACCTAGGCAGGGAAGTAGTTTGATCCCATGTCATCATTCTCTTTGATCAACTGCCTCTACAGACACACATAATAAATAAGTGCCTCCTGATAGATTTGGAGGTTTCCATTCTAGATGGTTCCCTCCAGCTCAGTGAGGGCCCCTGGGGTCCCCTTCCTAATGATAACCTCATGCTAGACCAGCGTCCTCAGAAAAAGGCTCTCTAGACCCGCCCAACTCCCAGAGTCCAGTTGGGGCCCCTTTATCTGACCACCTCCCTACACTCCTTGGGTTTCTTTTAAAAACTGGCTGCTTCCAAGTCCATCTTTAGATCTTTCTTTCAAAAGCCATGACCCATGGCCCCTAAAAAGAGTGAGAGGTTTCCAAGAAACGTTTCTTGAGAAGATGAAATTCAACATTACCCTAGAGAAATCCTCAAACCTGTAGACAATGTCCAGGCTACAGTCTTTGAAAAAGTTGTGCCTAGTTCCAAGGGTGTCTGTACCAAAGCTTCTTCTATGCCCTGCAGGGTCTCACTGGCAGTTAAGGGCAATGACTCTTTTTTGCTTTTTAGGGCCACACCCACGGCATATGGAAGTTCCCAGGCTAGGGTTCGAAACAGAGCTACACCACAGCCACGGCAACTCGGGATCTGAGCCACATGTGTGACCTACACCACGGCTCATGGCAACACATGATCCTTTAACCCACTGAACGAAGTCTGGGATCGAACTCACATCCTCATAGATACTAGTCAGGATTGTTAACCGCTGAGCCACAGTGGGAACTCCCAAGGGCTATGACTCGAGAATAGGTGCAGACGTGTGCTCAGCCCAACAAACCATACGTGTGTGCACACGCTTGATACCCCGCAGGCATGGACATGGGCACACGTATGCGGACAGGCACGCACACATGCACGGGCGCACGTGCACACATATGAACCTGTAGCCACCTCTCTGTGTTCACACATACATGCACCATGCACATACTGGGGTCCAGTCTGCCCTCATTTACATGTGAACCCACACGCACATGCCACCCTCAAGCACACATGCACACTCCAGCTCAGCGGGGAGTGACTGCTTCTTCGCTGGAGAGATCAAAGGCAGCTGCTCCCTCTGCATATTTAAGGAGCCCCTGCTGCGTCCCTGTAGCTCTTAGCCGAGCCCCCTGCCTAGGCAAAGCCCCACTCTGGGAAATGCCGCCCACCCCCAACTCCACCCTAGGGGAAAGGCTTTCGGAATCTGATCACTTACTTCCCCAAGCTTTTTTAGGAAGGACCCAGACAGGAGCCTGAGGTGGGGCCCTGGAGAGGCAGCCTAGCCCCAGCTCCAGCGCCCAGGGCTGTAGTCAGGCCTATCATGCAGAGGGAGAGTGCCCCAGGGGGCAGCCAAGCTCAGGCCGGGGGAGAAAGGACTGTGTTTCCTCCTGAGAAACACTGCTACCACCCAGAGAGCTGGCATCAGATCTGAGAGTCCTGGGTCACCGGCCTGACTTTGCCACAAACTTATTTGGGACCAGTCAGTTTCCTTTCGGGGCCTCAGTTTCCCAGAGAAGTGGACATTCAGAGCTACCTGAAGCTGTGTGAATGGCAAACACCCAGCACATGTTACCTCTCCCGCAACTCAGGAGACCCAGCAAACGCAACACAGAGCCCCTGCAAGCCAAGACTGAAGGCGGCCTCTGCATAATTTCATACAAAATACTCTTTGTAGAGATACTGGTATTCATCCGAGTAGACTGGTGAAAGGAAACCAGTCCTGGTTTATTCCTAGGACTTCACTGGGTCAATGAAGCAAATGAGGCCCAGAAAAGGAAGAACTCATCTTATCTCTCAGGAGTAAATCGGGAGGTTGAAATAGACTCTCAGCCTTACTTCTCCTTTTCCACCAGTCTCACCCAAATGAGGCGAGCAGGTTTCCTCTTGTTTGCAACCTCTGATCAAAGTGCAAGAGTTGCAGGAAACTCGGTGTGGAGCTGAGGCTGTGCTTGGGACCCTTTGGAAGGGGTATCGTGATCAATTACCAACACCTGCCATCGGCACAGGTGTACCGAGTGGGGCACCAGGCCCCGTTCCAGACTCAGCCATGTTATAATGGGGCACATGAGGTACTTTCCTACACGTGCAAGATAGCAGTTAGGACCTGCTTGTGATGGAAAATAGGCTCTTTCCCAAGAGTGGAGATGCTTTGGGTTGAGCCCTGGAAGACATGTAGGAGCTTATTTAAAATGACGCTACCAAGGAGGGACTAAGTCCTGGCTGGGCTGAAGAGCCAACCAGCATTCCTTTAAAGTCTGTTTCTATGCTGATTCATAAAGTCTGTTTCTATGCTGATTTACTACGCCCTAAAAAGGCATAGTATCCATTTCACGGAAGGAGATTTCCTTAGAATACATTTCTAGAGTTGGAGGGTCAAATGTATGAATATTTTCCAAGTGTTTTGTTACCTAGTTCAATTTGCTCTCCAAAAAAATTTGTGTCAATTTACAAATTCTCTCAGCTTCTTCTGATCTTTGCCTATACTGGATATTTCTGGGTTTTTGTTTTTGTTTTTGTCTTTTCAGGCCATACCCATGGCATATGGAGGGTCCCAGGCTAGGGGTCCAATAGGAGCTGTAGCCGCCGGCCTTCGCCACAGCCACAGCAACATCAGATCTGGGCCGTGTCTGCGACCTACACCACAGTTCATGGCAATGCTGGATCCTTAACCCACTGAGAGAGGCTGGGGATCGAACCTGAGACTTCACGATTCCTAGTCGGATTCGTTTCCACTGCGCCATGATGGGAACGCGACATTTCAGTTTTAAATCTTTGCTTCTTAATACTTGGGAATGTGAAGATAGAGTGAAGCACTTTGGAGGGGTTCCCTGAGGCACCCCAAGAGTCACAGTCTTTGATGGTGAAAAACGACATGTTGACTCATTTAAGGGGTCAAGCATTGGCATATTTGAAAAGAAGGCACAGGTACACCAAATCATGTGACAACAGTCCACCCCATGTCCACACTGCATAGATCAAGGGGTAGCATAATGTGCAGTGTAGCCTCCCCAGCCGGAGAGTGAGCCCGGCTCACTCTCCTACGACCTGCCAGGGGCTAGGGCAGGGCCCTACACACAGGTAGTGTCTCTGGATCTACTGTTTCCATCCTGGTCAAGGACAAGATCTTTGCAAGTTAGAGCATCCAGCCTGAGGCCCCACAGAAAAATTGGAAAGGGAGAGGGCCTGGCTCAGGGGAGCAGTCTTGGGGTTTGGATCTAAAAGTTCAGAATCCAAGTCCTGGCTCCCAGTTTACTTGGGCAAAATTTTTAACCTCTTTAAAACTACCTGTCTCAACTAGAAAAAGGACGTAAATACTGACTCCTAAGGCCGGTTTTAATTAGTGGATAATGCAACTGACAAGCATTGTACTGATACCCTTATACAGATGATCAGATCAAACACTCGGAGTTGTTTTCTAGATGTCCCTCACCTGGGCAAAAGTTCAAACTCTATTCATCACTTCAAACTTTTCCTTTTAAAAATCCCATTAAATGATCAGGGTTAGGGTTCCAGGCAGATAGACCTGAATTTAAATCCTAGCCTTAGAGTTCCTATAAACTCAGCAGGTTAAGAATCTGATGAGGATTAGGGTTCGGTTCCTGACCTCACTCAGTGGGTTAAAGGATCCAGCATTACCATGAGCTGCGGTGTAGGCTGCAGAAGCAGATCAGACCCCATGTTGCTGTGGCTGTGGCGTAGGCTCTCAGCTGCAGCTCCAGTGTGACCCCTAGCCTAGGAACTTCTATAAGCCATAGGTGCAGCCCTTAAAAGGCAAAAAAAAAAAAAGCCGGAAAGAAGGAAATCTTAGTTTCACCAGCTTTGTGATCTTAGGCTAGTCATACAAACATTTGGAATCGCCAGTCTTCTTTACTGTAAAATGGGAATAATTATAACTTCACAAAGGAAATAATATATCCAGTGTGAGGACCAAAGGAGATAATATGTGTGAGAGTGCTGGTTCAGCATGAAAGTATAGCAGGCACTCAAGAAATATCCCCTTCTCCTTAACAGCTCTACATAGGACTCCTATCAATAAACCTCAGCCTTATGGCTGTCATTTTTTGTTGTGTAATAAATCACCTCAAACTTATTGGGTTAAAGTAATTGCCATGCATTAAGTTCAGAATTCTGTGGATCAACAATGGCTGGGAACTGCTGGGTGGTTCTTCTGCTGCCTCCGCTGGGCTCATGCTTGTGGCTACAGTCATCTAGCAGAGCGTAACTTCAATCACACATCTGGTAAATGGCTGAATATCACCAGGGCGAAGGAGGTAACCAGCCCATATGTCTCACTATCTAGCCTGCTACTCGGGGCTTGCTCACGTGATGGTAAGTACAGATTTCCAAAAGTAGCAAGAAAGCAAGTCACTGGGCACCAGTCTGCAAACGGCCCTCTGGTCAAAGCCAGAGGACATGGCCAATCCCAGTTTCAAGAGGGGAGAACTCAACTCCACCTCTGGGTGGGATAAGCTCCAATATCACATTAAACAGGGGTATAAATACTGGGATGGGGAGAATGCATGGCCATTTTTGCAGTTTACCTCAGAGGTGAGTTCTTCTTCCAGGGCTGTCTAAACCCTGTGACCCAGCCGCTCACACAGAAAATAGATCTCCTCTATGCACATCAGAGAAGTCTTCCATAACTTTCCCAGCGTTCCCGCAAATCAGTGCCAACATGGTGCCATGATCTCCAGCCTAGAAGCCTGTGAGCAGGAGACAGAGACAAAAGAACAAATGCTTAAATTATCTGATGAATGTCAGATACATTAAACTAATTTATGTAATAATGTAAGCACAGTGATGGGAAGGTAATATGAGAGACATAAATTATACATTATTATTGTCAGCTCTAGCACTTATCTTAGTAGCATGTCAAAATACATCCTGATATGTTAACATTTATAGAAATGAACAACAAGTGCTTGTGCTCAGGGATCCAGCAGTGAGAAGCTGGATGTCATTTGCATGTATGCACCAAGCCATCATTGTCCTGCCTGGGAATGACAAGGACATGAGACGGTACCAATGTGCTTAGCTCCCCTAAAAAGCTCGGGGCTCAAAAGCCCCTGGCATGAGTTCCAGGGCGTGGTCAATATGAGAAGCCATGAAATATGGGAAGCACGGTCTTGGGGTCACACTGACAATTATCAGCTCTCTAATGCGAGTCATCACACCTCTTCAAGCCTCAGTTTCCACATCTATGAAATGAGAATAATAAATCTATCTTCAAAAGATGACTGTAAGCATAAAATGAAATTATTTTGTTTTTCTTCTCACGGAGGCATCTCTGGGAGAGTGGCTATAGGGGAGGTATCTGAAGCAATCTTAAAAATACACTGGACACCTGAAGGAAGTCTTTCCCAACTCATCTCAAGCACAGTTGGTGTCTGCTTGACTATGGTTATGTTTACTTGTCTCTATTTCATCCACAAGACACTATCAGATGATCCCCTTTTTTTTCTATTGTATTATGGCCAAACGATAATTTTTATGCCAGAGGATAACACTAAATAGCAACTTCTCAGGGCTGATCTGCATGCAACTGTGATACTCGATACATACAAGGTCTGGCCTCTGAGGCAAAGGAGACCCAGAAGTCTTTGGATATTAGAGGAATCTGTGGGTAAGACAGTTCCCACCAGGAAACGTGGCCTTGGGGAGGGGAATCTGGCATGTGGAGACAGGCAGGTGGGCAACCATCCTCTAGAAGAATGAGCCATGGTTGACAGTCCATCCCAAGGGAAGCAAGGATGGGCCTCCAGCTAAATCAAAGCCAAGTCCTGAGCACAGGAAATCCCAGGGCAGGAGAAGCAAAAGGAGGAGCAGGCAGAAGCCTGATAGAGAACCCCGGAAGAGGTACCATGTCTCGCTCACAGAACCTCAGTTCCAGCAAGGGCAGAGGTGAATAAAAACTGTTTCAATCCTGCCTTCCCAGTGCACCCCCTGGTCTGGACACATCGATAGTTTGAATCTATAGGGACAGCAGGGGAAGAAAAGGGCACTGAGCCAAGAAATGAAGAGTTGGAAAAATAGACTCCAGACATGGGGGAACAGCAAAGGCCCTGAGGCTGGAATCTGGACCCCTGGAATCTGCCTCTTTTCCCTTCTCTTTCCTTAAGACCCTCACCTTCCAAGCCTGTTATCTGTCCCATGGTTGAAATTCAGGAAAGTTCAGATCTACCTTCTGGACCTCAGTTTCTGGATTCTGAACAAAAGCCAAAAGGCCTTGCCACTTAGCTCTTCGGCACCAGCCACCTCCCAGGGCTGGGACTAGGGTGAGGCCAGCAAGGAGCTTAGAGTGCACTTTGGGGGGAGATGCTCCCTCTCAGTTTCATGCAGGTGCAGGTCTGGCACCTAAGAGGGAACTCTTCCTTCAATGTCGCATGCTCCTTGCCTCACCTTAGTCCTGGCCCTGAGCTTCTAGCCCTCTGGGACCTATGTAAGGAATCCTTAGTTTGAAGCAATGAACGTCCTTGGAATTTCCAGGTAAATCTGCAAGGCTCTAGCACGTTCTTCTCTAACAGGTCACACTGAGATGAGGAGAGCCCCTCAGATCTCTGCCTGCACAGGACCACCTTCTCTTGGCTCCTTATGGTGCCTGAAGAAATAAGCAGATCTAGGAATATGTAAATCCAGTCCCGCCCTTCCCTGTCCAGGAGGCCTCCAGGGCAACCCCATCATCCATGGAATACATCCAACCCTCTTAACTTGGCATTCAAGGCCATCGTCTGCTCTAGCTTTTCGTACATTCTATTACGATCACTTGCTGTGTGACTAACTGGACAGGATGCTGAGCATCTCTAGGGAAAGCCCTGTCGCCTTCCCAGGGCCTGGTGCTTAGATATTTGATGAGTTACCGAACACCTGTTTTGTGCAGATACTGTGCCAGGTACTGGGTACCCTACAGAAATCACCATAGACTAAGCCCCTGCTGTCACAGAACTTACACTCTAGTTGGGAGACACAAAGTACAAATTAAATATATCACAGACCACGTGATTCATGTGCTAAGGAGAAAATAAAGCCCAGCAAAGGGACAGGGAGACAGAACGGGGTTTGGTATTTTCATTATAATGCTCCAGGAAGGCCTCTCAGAGGAGCTGCTGTTTGGGGAGAGAACTATAGGGATCAAGGGAGTGAGCGGGGGGTGTCTGTGGGGAGATCACTTCCAGAGTGAGGACAGCAGATGTGAAGCCCCACGCAGGTGTGCGTGAAAGGAGCAAGGTGTGCTTTCTCTCCTAGCCCTGACAAGGCCACTGCCCTCAGAACAATCTTTTGTGACTAGACTGTTGAATATGCGATTCCCTCTATTTGACACGCCTTTCTCCCTGTCGCCTCTGCTTAGAAAACTCCTATTCATTCTTCAAAACCCACCCTGAAATGACTTACTTTTAGGTAGATAAAAGCGGCTTCTTCCTATTCTGTGTTCTCACAGCAATCTGCACATCCTCAGTTGGAGCAGTTTAATAAGTCTGTCTCGGAGTTCCTGCTGTGGTGCAGTGGAAAGGAATCCAACTGGTATCCATGAGGATGCAGGTTCGATCCCTGGCCTAGCTCAGTGGGTTAAGGATCTGGCGTGGCCGTGAGCTGTGGTGTAGGCCAGCAGCTGTAGCTCTGATTTGGCCCTTAGCCTGGGAACCTCCAAACGCCATGGGTGTGCCCCCTCCCCCCCAAAAAAAGCCTCTCTCCTCTCTAGACCATGAGCTCTCCCAGTACAGAAACCTCTGTGGTCCAACATGGAATCTTATTTATAGGTATTCCTACTAACAGTGATCAAACTTACCTTCTTGACAGCTCCCTTGTTTATAAGCAAAACAGGTCTCTCTCTTAGTCCGCTTTGCAGAGTGATTATAAAACTCTGCAAAGGTAGTAATAAGACATTACTTTTTTTCCCACAGATTCATTTGCAAATTAATCCTGGGCCCAATTTTACTTAAAAAAAAGTCTCCGACAGTCTCGTCCCTGATTCACCAAGTCAAAGTTAATTGTTGGGGAGGGAAAAATGCCCCCCACCTCTCTTAGTTCTTTGGGCTGTCAAACAATTTAAATGACATAAAACACAGACTAACGGGGGCGGGGAGCGTCCAAATTTAATTACAGACAGAAAGGGAATCCACATAAACATGGGAGAGTCCAAAGACAGAGGAGAAAAAGGAGGTATATAAGTCAACCTGGACCAAGGAGAAAGGGGCCGGGTCTGGGACTTCAAAGGGAAAGCAGGCAAATCACAGAAAGATGAAAAAAGAGCAAATGGAGATCCCGTCGTGGCTCAGTGGTTAACAAATCCGACTAGGAACCATGAGGTTGCGGGTTCGATCCCTGGCCTTGCTCAGTGGGTTAAGGATCTGGCGTTGCCATGAGCTGTGGTGTAGGTCGCAGACGCGGCTCGGATCCCACTTTGCTGTGGCTGTGACCAAGGCCGGCGGCTGTAGCTCTGATTACACCCCTAGCCTGGGAGCCTCCATATGCTGCGGGTGCGGCCCTAGAAAAAGACAAAAAAAAGAGCAAATGTTTAGTAAACAAATGTTTGCCAGGACACAGAAAGAAATTCTAGCAAACAGACTTTGCTAGGTTCCTCCCTGCCTACCACAGCTAGTTCATATTGTAGCATAGATAGCATTGGTCAGAGTTCTCTTCGCAGAAGAGATCCTCCATCTACATCCTTTTAGGTAGTTAGGGGGAAGGTCAAAGGTTCCTCCTGAGTTTTTTTTATTTCTTAAAAACAATCAGTCCAAAAAATAATCTTCATGACAAAGAAACACATTTGGGGTGGCAAGTTTTGCTTTCCTACAAAATAAATCCTGGCACTACAGTAGCAGATTTCAAAGAAGGATCTTCACCATTAGGAAGAGCTATCCTGGAGTTCCCTTGGTGGCTCAGTGGTTAATGAACCCAACTAGGATCCTTGAGGACGAGGGTTCAATCCCTGGCCTTGCTCAGTGAGGTAAAGATCCAGTGTTGCTGTGAGCTGTGGTGTTAGGCCACAGACATGGCTCGGATCCTGAGCTGCTGTAGCTGTGGTATAGGCTGGCAGCTACAGCTCTGATTCAGCCCCTAGCCTAGGAACCTCCATATGCCTCGGGTACAGCCCTAAAAAGCCAAAAAAAAAAAAAAAAGAATGTGCCATCCTTGAGGTCGGGACACTTTTCAAAAAAGTATCCATGCATCATCATTTGCACAGCAATGCCTAGTGCCTTAAATGAAAGTCAGAAAATGCTTGAAGAGTGAAGTTATGGGCCCTCCTTAGGAGGACATCAGCGGAGAAGAGAGAGACCCCCCTCTTGTCAAATGTATTTTGGTTGATGCCACCATCAACACAGGGCGGCAAACCACAGCCCCAGGCCAAGGATGGCCCTCAACTCTTGCTTCTGTAAGTCAAGTTTTTATTGGAACACAGCCACCCCCGTTTGTTTACCCGGTATTGTCTACATCTGCTTTCACAGGACAATGGCAGAGAGAAGTGGTTATGCCAATAGACTGACTTGTCCTTTGCAGAAAAAGTTTGCTAGCCTCTAAATTAGCAAATCACAGGACATAGGCAGAGTCAAGTACAGCCATATGAACGGCCCTTAAATGCTGTCTATGGTAGATTCTCCGTGTCATTTCCCTCCTCTATAGTACAGATAGTGCCTTCCTCGGCTCGGTTTTCCTAGGCGCTGTGTTGGTGTAATGACCACAGACCCCTCCCCACCTGAGGGGGCTAGAAGACGGAGGTGCCCCCCAAAGCAGGCTTCATCTGGGAAAGATGCCAACCCTCTTTTCATCTGATCTACAACCCCCCTGACACCCAACCAGCAATATCATTTTCCCCATCTTCTTGCAAAGCCAAGCAACTTTGCCCACCCATTTGCCATTCGACAAAGTCTTTTAAACAGATGACTTTTAATAAGTTAATCCATTCATTGTCTGGAGCTCTGAAAACTGACATAAAAGTACAATGACGCCTAATTAAACTTGTTCTGTGAAAACTAATTTGTCAAACCCAGAAGCACAGTTCATAGATAAATGCTAATATTTGAAAGTCAAATTAAAGTTGAAAAGGTTTGTAATAACAGTTAATTAACTCTTGTTTTGTTTTCCTTCACTGCAAACTGGAACCAACTGCATTGCGGGCGCCTCTTTAACATTTTGGACCACAAAGATAAAATTCAAAGCTTTGAGATACGCCTTTGATGTTGGTATTCTCTGCAGATTCGATATTATTTTAAGTCTCTTTGTTTAAAAATTCATTTTTATTATCCCTGCATGAAATGCATGGCAATTCCCCAAATAACGAGCCATCAGTGCAATTAACATCGTCGATCGACACCCGCGTCCTGATAATTAATACAGACGCGCTGCCTCCCCAGCGAGAACTGTGAGGGCTTGATTTTTCAGAGCAACTGTTCATTTACAGACTCAGCTTCAACCTAATGAAAATGGATTGTGAAACTTTAATGAACAAGACTTTGCTGTCATAATAATAAAGACTTTGAAACAACGCAGAGGCCTCCATAGCAAGCGTCTGGCACTGTGCTTGTTGCTACGGTACATCAAACCAATTAAGCCATATGATGAATATTTACAACGAGGTTTTTTTCAACTCTATGACATAAGATAAACTCGTAAAAGTGAGCATTAATTCTGCATCAACAGTTTCTGACATTACATCGCAGCAAAGACGCATCTGCCCAGCCAAAAGGCTGTGTCTGCCTACCTCTGTTTTGTCCTAATAAATGTCAACAAAGGATTAGAACATTCTGAAAATCCAATTTGCATGCACAGGTTGTGAGCACAAGTGCAAGGAAAATATCTTCCTTGAGGTGCAAGTATGTTTGTGTATGTGTGTGTGTGTTTTGCTTGTGGGTATGTGTATGACAGTAGCCGGGTGGGCCTGTTTTGTATGTGTGCATCTCTGTGCCCCAAGGGAGTGTGGGTCTGCCTTGTGTACATGGATCTGTGGGGGTGGGGTGTGAGTATTAGTGCATAAATGCATTTCTCTGTGCCTATATCATATATGTTACATTTATATCTCCGGGAATGGATATATGGGAGTGATTTTATAGGCTTTGGGTCCATATGACTATTTATTGTAGCCATTTAATAATATTTACCGAGCACCTATTATGTACTAGACAACGTGAAGCTGCAGTGATTATAAAATCTTTGAAAGCGTCTCTACTCAGGGCCACTAAGATCTGGTGGGGACCCTATACATCAATTGGTATCTGATCAGAGTAAAGCGTGCCAAGTGCTAAGATGGCAAAGGGGACCTATCTGGGGTACGCATAACAGGGACATTTAAATTAAGAGAGATTAAGAAAGACTTTTTAGAAGAACTGAGATATAAACTGAGACTTAAGGAGGAGTTCTCCAGGCAAAGAGAGGGGAACAGGTGAATGAAGAGGCATCTAGGTAAGACCGTGTGCCTACATGTGCTGTCAGCATGGCAGATGGATTTTGTCAAATCTGTGTGGTGTCGTGTGTGTGTTTTGAGCAACAAATTCCCACATGCACCTCTGTATACCCAGGTCCCTGTGTCTCAAGAATCATAGCACTCCCCAGCAGGAAATATCTCAAAACCAGACATCGTTCACCTGGATTGTAAATGATGCAAATGGAGAGCAAAGGACTATGACTTTGGAAGGCTCAGGATAGGAACTCTGCATTGAAAGATCTGTCACCCTCATTTCTAATCTAACCCAAGTTTGTAAATCGAGTTTTCACAAACCCATGACTGCCTGAGGTTCTTATTTACAAAGCACAGAACTTCCCAGAAGCTAAGGGAAGATGGATTTACCCTGTGATTTTGAGCACAAGTTCAGTAGCTTAGAACTTTTCAAGTAAGGGGTTTCCAAGCAATCTTCTTCTAGAAGTAAGAGTATTAGATACAGACAAGTCCACCCAAATGCAGTCACTTCCAAACTTAGCTGTATCTCGGCATATCCAATGGTGCACTCTTGCACACAAAAGAACAATTCCTGATTCCACTGTGGTTAAAAAAAACAAACAAACTGAAAGATAGTTTGTCACTGACATTACATGTGTTCAGAGCATATCCAGGTACAAGGAAGGAAGAAATCAAATCAAAAGAGCTGGCACAAATCATGCCTTTTATCCATAGGGATGTTTTCAGGCATTTGAAAACTCAGTTTCCTCAAAAAATTCTTGGATGGTCTTTTCCTAGCCTAGGGAAGAGGAGAGGCAGTCAATTAAATTTGTAGAGAGAGCTACTATTTGCAGATGCATCAGCAAAAGTGATGAGGCTGAGTGTGTTCTGGGGCCATTTATCAGGGAGGCATACAGCCCTACCTACCTTCCCAAGGGCCTCTCTGAGCAGTGGATAGTGTTTATCATGATGACTCTGAGTCCCCAAGAGATGGTCAAACCATCAGTTTCCTCTGGTGAAGAAAGGTATAAAGATCTGCAGCAAAATCATTTTTACAAGATCCGAATGTTTAAAGGGGTAGCCCTTGGCTATCCAAAAAAATTCAAATACCTCAGTTCAGATTCACTAGCATATGCTGAGTGCCAGCTGGCCATTGGGCTAGATATTTGCACCAGTCATCTCTTGGAATCCTTATCAAAATTCTGAGAAGTTGAATCTATTACCCTTATTTTAGAAGAGAAGAGGTAGAAGCAGAAAGAAGTTGGGTAGGAAAGGGTAGGGATACTGCTTTTAGTTCTCACTCTTTCTACTTCTAGATACTTATTCCAGAACAGTAAATTGCCCTGGGGTTCCAGAGGCATGAGGTCTATACAACAGACGCTTAAAATTTCTCCATATAGCCATTGACAGGCAATTCCAACACTATTTGAGAGGTTCTCTTTCTTTTGCTTTTATTCAAATCCTCTGTCGGCATCATGGTTCTAGCTTGGCTTCCTTCTCAGGACCAGCAGAAACAGGGATTTCTGAAGGCAAAGCCTGAAAAAGGATTAGATTACTCACAGTGATGCATCAGAGGACTCAGACCCCCCTGACACATCCAAAGGACTTGGGGAAAGGAAAGTGACAATTACACTTTATGGTGTGTTCTCTCCTTTGGTCTGTACAATTGTCTTGTAAATATATACATCTATAACGTGCATGCATACATAAACACATAGTGTAGAATTCCCCTATGCTGTGCCAGGTACTGTGCAAGCATTATCTCTACTCTTAAAGGTATGGCGAATGGGTAACACAATCCAAAGAAATCTAAGGTGCAGAGAAGTTCAGTAAGTTAGCCAAAGTCATGAAACTATGAGTGGTAGTGCTGGGATTTGAACCTAGGATGTATGACTCTGAATCGAGTGTTCTTTCCATTATATTGTGCTGCCTCTGAGAATAACCCTCTAGGCTGAAGGGGGCTAAGCTTATCACATCTATGAGGGCCTGTCCAGTCTGGGGTTTGTGATACAGAAAAAGACATTTGAGTCTCTTATCACGGGCTACTGGGAGAGCCCAGCTTCCTGGCTGGAGTCTCCTGAGTCTTAGAGGACATGGGGAGGAAGACCCAGTTCTATGCCTCCTTAAATCCCAAAAGCCTCATCACCCATCCTAGAGCCTTAGAACAGAGACTCCCAAGGTTCTATGGTCCTCAAGCATCATGTCTGTTCTCTTTGTCATATCCCAGGGTCCTCTACTCAAAAACTCTCGGTGGCTACAAATTCATCCCAAATGTGGTCCATTCTATCTTTGTAGAGAGTTTGCATTTTACAGAATTAAACTAGAGTTAAAATGTCTCTTTATAGCTTCCGTCCACTGGTCCAACACGGAGCCCTTCCTCCAAGGGATCCCCTTTCCATTCCAAGTGTAGAAGCAGTGCGGTCCTCGGGACTCATGCCTGGAGGCTCATGGTATTCTCCACTTTCCTCATTGAACTTCACGGGGCCTTAGACCTGGGGACTATCTGGTGGTCAGACCAGCAGTGAGTCCCAGGAGGATCTGACCGGTCCTCTCTGCAGAAGGGCTGAGGGCAGGGTGTGTGCTCTTGTCAGGCTTCAGCCTCTACAGCCTCTGATGGTCAACCTTCCAAGAGAGCCCCATCCGCCCAGACAGCGCCTCCTCTTCAGCCTCAGCACTGGAGTCTAGGATCTTTATGAATCACCTCCAGGGGTCTAAAGAGCTGTTACGTCCTTAGCAAAGTACTTGAGTGCCCACGGAGTATATTACATTATATTTCTATTAGTACTATCATTTTTGTTGTTACTTGACAGTAGTACCCTGGGGTAATTAGCAGGATGCTGGCGGTGGCTGGGTGGGTGGGTGGGGATGGAGCACTAAGATTCACCAAGACCCTACACTGCCTTTGATCTGATAAGAAAATCTGAGTTCTAATTACAGTTTCACCAATAAAAAATCACGAGGAGGAGGAGGAAGAGGATGTACGATAAGAGCCTCGCCAAGAGCAATCACCGTTTCTAATAGGCTGATAAGCACCAGGCACATGGAATTGAATGCTTACAACAACCCTGTGGAACGGATACTTTCGCTTGCCTCATGTTACCGATGAGGAAACTGAGGGTTGCTAACTTGTCAGGGTCACATAACCAGTAAGTAATGGGATGAGAATTTTGGTTCCAAGAGACCCTGCACCCCCACCGTTAACCACTGCCTGAGTTTGGGCAAGACACTTCCTCTCCCTGGTCTTCAATTCCGCATTGCCTGGGGTTTTCACAGTTCCTTTAGGCCAAAGAATTGACTTGACAACGTTGGTGGAGGTCCCAGGGAGGCCGAATCTCCCCCAGTGGGCATCCACCCTCCACCTTCCTGCATCTGAATTCCCTCCTGGCTGCCAGGGCAGCTCTCAGGCTCATCTGAACATGCAAATCAGAATTCATTATTCAAGACTGGGCCTACTTTGCATGCCAGTTCCATTTTCTTCTATGTGGGAAGGCTCTCACCCCTTTTAACAGTTTAGAATAATGTGCATCAGATCCCCAAAAGGAAAACAAAAGTTAAAAAAAAAAACAAAGGAAGATGGGAGAAGCTGGTTTCTTTCTTAGGCTGTTCTCTCTGGCTGGGACTGGGCTGGACCGGCTGGAAACCAGAAACACAAAGGCCTTTGCCGGCTGGATGGTCTCTGCCGTTAACAGGGGACCAGGAGTTCTTGAATTTCTAGATCATGGCTATCTCTGAGAGTCGGATGAAAGTTATGGAGTCTTATGTCCCAAGAAGACGCAAATCTCTCAGATGGGGCATACAATAATGGAGTGCTTCCTGAAAGTCTGAAACACAGCTGTGGACTCTTGGTGAGGGAGCCAGGAATGGCTCAAATCAGAAATACTACGAGGATGAAGGTCCATCGGATTCCTGAACATACAGATGTGTCAGTGAGAGTTAGGAGCCGAAAGATCCCTGGTCCTTCACGGAGACAAAGTTGGAAAGGGCCCATCTCAAGGCACAAAAACCTTGACTGGCTCCCCTGAGAGCAGGTGCTTCAAGGAAGATATCTTCAAGCACATTTCTGCAGAAGATAAAAAAAATTATTGTTTATAAATTATGCTCCTTTATATCTTGACAGCTATCACAATAATCACACAGAAACAAAGATGAGCAGAAAATAAGTAAAACTTTTGTGGACGTTATCATTGAGTATAACAATAGGTGCTATTGTTCTGTTTGCTAATTTTCCATAGCTTTTTCTAATTTTCTATAATGAAAAGTTTGGCCTCATGATGAAAAAAAAACATAAAATTTACCTTAAATATTAAAATGGAAGACCCATGATTAGTCTCTGAAAACAGAGGAAAATGGGCTCTATCATGATATTAAATATAATAATAATAAATGTTGGATTAATATGTAGGGACAGCTATGGTGACCTGGATGCAAGCAGAGAAAAAACTAACCAGAGGAGAAACAGAAGAATGAACGATATGCTCAGAGAGGGGGAGAGCCTATGAACCCTCTACCCACGCTCTACCCACCCTCACCCCCCCCCAAAAAAAGGGAAAAAAGTCACACTCTGTCCCCTGACTCCTTCAGGAGGCCTCACTGCATTCTGTGACCCAGCTTTCATCTTTCCAATAAATCCTCTTTTTGCCTAAACTGGTTTGGGTAGGCTTGGTCGCATGTAACCAAGTAATACCTAAGACAGCAGGAAGCTAAACAGGACACATAGGTCTCATCTATGATCGAGGGTCTGTGACATCTGGTTGAGTGTGGGTGACATCTGAGAAATTATGTGTAACATCTGCATGGGTGTGTTTGTGTAACAGGCTGAGTGTGTGTAACATCCAAGCATTTGTGACATGTCGAGAGAGAGTGTGTGTGAGATCAAAGGCAGTGTATGTAGCACCGGAATAAGTATGCGTAGTTAGCTGGAGTCAATAAATGTTTAAATCTGTGACCTGTCAGTTGTAATTTCTATCAATTTCCCCTCCACAATCTGGTCTTACACTCAGCCCAAGGGTTCCATCTTTGCAAATCTCACTTGGTGCTGGGGCAGACTTTCTCAGGATTCGTTTCTGCCCAGCTCCCCAGGCCTGTGGAGAGCAGAGCAGCCTGTCAAGTTCAACCCCTCCTTGCGCTTCAGGCAATGTCAGCTGATTCTCTACAAACCCTTTGGAAAACTCAAGCCCAGATCCCAGAGGCACCTCCTCCTTGATCTTAAAATCAGGCTAGGATCTCATCTGATGCTCGGAGCGACTCTTGAGGGTCATCGGAGCAGAGGTAACCATGCCCATGTCACAGATGAGTAAAACTGAGGTCCACAGTGATGAAAGGCTTAGCCAAGTCACACAGGATTTGGGATGAACAGTCAGGATTTGGACTTAAGTCTCCTGACTCCAGAAGCTGTGTCCTCCGCAGTATGTCCCACTCTGCCCAACCAGATGCTGCAGGTGCCATGATTAGTCTTTCTCAGCCCTGCTCTGGTCTCAGTTCTCTTCCAGGTTCCTTTCAAGGGCTCCCAGATGGGCATCCCTGGCAACACTGAGCCTGTGGCAGCGGAGTAACTACAGCCACTTGCTGTTGGCTTTGAGCCCACTGGCACGGGAGTTGACACAGGGACGAAGGACATCGAGCCTGCAAAATGTAAAGGGCTACCCCTGAGTCGTGTTGGAAAGGCAGATTCATTCTGTGGGTTTCCTAGGATTGATTTTATTTGGAGCACAGTGATTGCTGCACACAAAGCCGTGCTAAAAGTATTTCACCAAGGCTGGATGCAGACTCCAGAAAGCCCTGAAGATAGGGCCTAGTTGAGCAAGGGTATGTTTCTAAAGCTCTTCTAGGAAAATGGGGAGACTCTAGCCGTATCCACTGGGTGTTACGAAGGCATCATACTTGGCCAAGGTCTAGAAGAATATTGTCTCATTAAATGTTGAGGCCACTGGTAATTGTGGCATCGGAAACCGATCTTGTTTCATCCTGTTTCTCTCCCTGTTGATTCAGTGAAACCTGCCCAGCCCACTGGGCCAGATGCAGTGACCAATGAAATTATGTGGGCTGGAGTTCCCATTGTGGCTCAGCAGTTAATGAACCCGACTAGCACCCATGAGGATGTGGGTTTGATCCCTGGCTTTGCTCAGTGGGTTAAGGATCCACTGTTGCCATGAGTTGTGGTGTAGATCACAGACGCGGCTCAGATCCCGCATTGCTGTGACTCTGGCGTAGGCCGGTGGCTGCAGCTCTGATTGGACCCCTAACCTGGGAACCTTCATATGCTGAGGCTGCGGCCCTAAAAATACAAAAAAGAAAAAAGAAAAAAAAAAGAAATTATGTCTGTTAACTCCTATTCCATTACCCCAGACTACATGACTTTCCCAGTAGCAAGTTCCTACAACCACAAGGCTTGAAACTCCAATAGGATTTGATCTCTAAAGGGAACCATCTGGTTCTAACCCCATTCCCACCTAGGAATCATGCAGAGCAATATCCTTCCTTGGCAGCTCACTGTGAATAAATCAATCAGAGCTTTTCTTGAGGGTGGGATTTTATGGCAAGGATGTGGGGGACATACAGGGAATCTGCCTGAAGTTGGGGAGCGGTAGAAAACATGGAAGCATGAAGACATAAAGGCAAGCTGAAAGCATGGACGACAAACTGTACCAACACATCAGTTTGCAGAAGGCCGGTCCACTCACGTTCAAAGTAGAGATCCTTGTGGTTGAGCGCTGATGGAATGATTTCGGCACGTTGGGCACAGTTGTGAGATTGACGCTCTTAATCTCTTTCTCCTCCAGCTCTTGGGCTCTCTACCTGGCATAAAAAAGTAATTAATGGGCTGATAGGTTACCAAAATGGCTAAGATGAATAGCTGGGATAGTGTGATAGTAAAAAGAAGGAAAGAAAATGCCCTAAGGGAAATTCCTTTGTGTAACTGACATTAGTTTTGAAAACATTTTCCGGCCCAGATTTTTCATACACTCTTTTCAGTAATCAATTTTTATCCTGGCTGTCTTTTTCCCACTTGGCTAAGAAACCTTTGAATGAAAAATGGTAGATTTCTATCAGAAATAGAGGCGAGCACCACTATTAATGAGGTGATTTAAAAATATATATATTCAATCAAGAGTAATTGGGGCTGAGCATAGTAAGTCATGGAAAATTATAAGCTCTGCCCACTCTAGGGCATGACTGACTATTAAAATCTTTTTCACACCATTGCCTACAGAAAGCAGCTGGGCACCATGCCACCAGGGAGGTGGCAGCAGAATGGCCTCATTCCCTAAACGGGCTTGCAAAAAAGAGGACAATCGGTGGGACTGCTGAATCAAACTTAACCCTTTTTATGCCACATCAAGTGGATTTTTGACAGAGAACAATCAAGAGTTAACTCCATAAGAGAAAGCCATGCGATGGCTTATTCATTTTCTTTTCTTTTCTTTTTTTTTTTTTTTTTGCATTTTAGGGCCACACCCGCAGCATAGAGGTCGAATCAGAGCTACAGCTGCCAGCCTACGCAACAGCCACAGCCAAGCCAGATCCAAGCCGCGTCTGCAACCTACACCACAGCTCACGACAACACCAGATCCTTAACTCACCGAGCAACACCAGGGATCGAACCCACAACCTTATGGTTCCTAGTCGGACTCGTTAACTGCTGTGCCACTACGGGAATCGACTTATTCTTTTGAAAAAAAACAATTTACTGAACACATTTATAGCATTTTCACTGTGAGGTTTTGCATCAGTTACACTGTTTCCTGTATTTTGGTAATTGTATTTTACACCTCTGCTGGTTGAATCTTTAAGTCTTATATTTATTTGTTCAATGTTTCTTGTAATTTAATGATCTCTGCCTCCAGTTCTTTTCCAAAATCTTGGATCATCTTTAGTATCATTATGCAAAAGTCTTTTTCATACAAGTGCTAATCTCCAAATCACGTGGCTATTTTTCTGGGGTTTTTGTCCTCTTCCTTCGTCCGGCTCATATTTCTCTGACCTCTCATTTTGTATAGCTTTTTATGTGGTCTCCTTTATGTAGGGTATTGGGTTGTAGCCTCACTTGCTTCTGATATCTGGTCCTGGTGGGTGAAGTCCATACAGCGGCTTGCTGCAGGCTTCCTAATGCGAGGGACTGGTGCCTGCCCACTGGTAGATGGAGCTGCGTCTTGTCCCTCTGGTGGGTGGGGCTTTGTCTCTGAGTGTGATTAGAGGCAGCTGTGAGCCTAGGAAGACTTTAGGCGGCCTGTCTGCTGATGGGCGGCCTGTCTGCTGATGGGCGGCCTGTCTGCTGATGGGCGGGGCGGTGGGCCCACCAGTTTGCTGTTTAGCCTTGGGCTTCTCAGCCCTGCTGGGTGGGGTCAGGTTATTCCAAAATGGCCACCTCCAGGGGAGCTCGTGCTACTGATTACTCCTAGGACCTCTGCCTCCAGTGTCCTGCCACCAGGACACAGCCACCCCACCTGCTTTCCCAGGAGACCCTCCAAGACCCTCAGGTAGGTCTGACCCAGATGAAACCCTGTGCGCGCCCTCCAAGAGTGGAATCTCTGTTTCTCCCAGTCCTGTGGAGCTTTTGTGCACAAGCCTCACGGGCGCTCAACACCAGATGCTCCGGGGGAATCCTCCTCCCAGTGCCAGGCCCCCAGGCTGGGGAACCTGGCGTGGGGCTCGGAACTCTCACTCCTGTAGGATAGCCTCTGTGATATAGTTATTTTCCAGTCTGTGGGTTGCCCACCGGGCAGGTACGGGACTTGCTCCTATCACAGAAGCACCCCTGCTACGGTCTTGATGGGACTTCTTCTTTGTCTTTGAGTCTAGGGAATCTTTTCTGGTAGTTTCCGGTCTATTTTGTTGATGGTCGTTCAGCAGTTAGTTGTTAATTTTGGTGTTTTAATGAGAAGGTGGACTTAAGTCCTTCTACTCTGGCATCTGGTCCCAATCCTCCCATTTCCTTTAATTCTCAAAACAAGTGTACGTGTGTGTGTGTGTGTGTGTATTCCATTTGATTCACCTTGGTTCACAAAGGCTAAAACTGGCGTTCCGAGAAGCCCAGGTGATCCGCCCAAGGTCACAAGGTCAACCCACGGCAGAGCTGCAGCGGTACAGGCCAACTCCACTCCCAGAGCCCTTCTCTAAGCCCACAAACCCATTGTGTGCTTGTTCTGCATTAACTCAAACATGGATCGGAGCTCCCGTCACGGCTCAGTGGTTAACGAATCCGACTAAGAACCATGAGGTTGCGGGTTCGATCCCTGGCCTTGCTCAGTGGATTAAGGATCCGGTGTTGTCATGAGCTGTGGTGTAGGTTGCAGACACGGCTCGGATCCCGCGTTGCTGTGGCTGTGGCGAAGGCTGGCGGCTACAGCTCCTGTTAGACCCCTAGCCTGGGAACCTCCATATGCCGCAGGTGCGGCTCTAGATAAGGCAAAAAGACAAAAAAAAAAAAAAAAAACTCAGCCGTGGGTCAACCTCAGTTAGCCAGGACTTGCACCTGGGGATTTTCTTGAACGTTCTTCGCCATTTGACTTGTCGTTAAAGAGAAAATCCTCCCATCTCAACCCTGGTAGTTGATGAATTTGCAGCAATGTCTGGACCTCTTTTCTGCGCTGGCCTGTGCAGAACGTGTGGTGAATTAGCCTTTCTAGGAAGGAACGGCTTGCAGAAACGATCTCTTTGATCACGTTTCTCTCTGTCCAAGACTATGGTGGGAATCTCAGAATCCCTGAATGTCCAGGTTCTCATATGCAGGCCCTTGTCTTCTTGCCTCTCCTTTTTCCCTGCCCCGCCCTCCCCAACATTACAGATTAGAACCCAGGAAGAGGCAGGGACTTGGTTGACTTAGGTATGTCCTGATCCTAGCATGTACCTTTCTTACTAAGAAATCCTTTATCTGAAGCTGCTTCATTCCATGTTACATCATATTCCAAAAAAAAAAAAAGAAAAAGGCAGAGGAAAAATTAAAATTGTATTTTAGGGAAATGTTTGATTAGTTAAAATCTATTTTGTCGAGGTTAGAGGCCATGTTATATGATGGAAAGAACTCTGAACCAAGAATTAGTTAACAAGGGTTCCAGCCTCAGATTCACCGTCTGTTACAGGTGTGACCATGTGTTATGTCTTCAGCTTCAGGTGGAAATCACAGCACTTACTTCACAAACAAGATGGTTGTGAAGATCAGCTGATACAATGAGTATTAAAAGTGTTTGGACCTGAAGTTCTCGTCGTGGCTCAGTGGTTAACGAATCCGACTAAGAACCATGAGGTTGCGGGTTCGATCCCTGGCCTTGCTCAGTGGGTTAAGGATCCGGCATTGCCGTGAGCTCTGGTGTAGGTTGCAGACGTGGCTCAGATCCCGTGTTGCCGTGGCTGTGGCGAAGGCTGGCAGCTACAGCTCCTGTTAGACCTGAGAACCTCCATATGCCGCGGGTGTAGCCCTAGATAAGGAAAAAAGACAAAAAAAGTGTTTGGACCATGTAAAAGTGCTGTCAACATTGTACATGACTTGTGCTCATGGCTTAGCCCAGAGGCATCCGCATTTCCGATACACACAATTTAAGCATCACCAGGGCCTAAATGGAGTAGCAGGAAAAGAGCAAAGTCTTTGGGATCAGATTGGCGCTGGTTCAAATGTTGAATCTAGCACTTGCTATTCGAATGCCCTTGAACAAATTAATTATGCTCACCGAGTCTCAATTTTTCACCTATAAAGCGAAAACAGCAATACTTTTCTCACTGAGTTGCGGAGAGGACTAAAACGGTGTGCTCTTAAATGTTTAACAATCAGCTCTCTGAAGGGGAAAAAAAGGGAAAAAAGGCTTGGTTTGTGGCATTTGCTGGTTTCCGTGGTATAAATACTCTCATCACAGCTGACTTCAAGTTACCAACCTAGCATCACTGGATGCTGAGTTAGAAAGCTATTTGCACTTGGCTCTTCCAGCCTGAGACAGTAGCCAGCGCCGGCCCACCTCTCGGGTTAGATGAGTTAAGAAATGTGAAGGCCCAGGACAGCTTTTCCATTTACCAGGAAATCAGTAAATGGACTTGGCTTTATTTTGCTTGGACCCTGTCCTCCAAGGCTCAGGATCTGAGGCAGGCACTGAAGCCAGTTGGGAGGTAGGGGTTGAGGATGGCTGGTGGGATATACAAGGAGATTCGTTGCTGGGGTAAAGGAAGGGAGGGTGATAACTGGAGGAAGGAGATTCCCCGGGCTGCAGTGAGGACCAGATGATTAGAGGAAGGTAACAGAAAAAGAAGGAATCCTTCCCCCAAGCCCTGGATGCAGTGAAGGATTGGATTTCATACCCAGTCTTGATGCCATCCGGGTCCTCTTCATTCCACCATCACCTAGGTAACGGGGGCAGTGCAGGATTAGTTGCCTGGCAACACTGCCCACCTCTCTACCCCTGTACACACCACCCCTATGCCCTGACCTCTGGTGACATTCCTGCCTGCAGGCCACTGCCTGTCCCAGCCACACCTCTTCTCTGCCCCCAGCCCCGGGCTAAGCCAGGCTCAGGGCCCGTGTCACCAGAGCATACCAGCCCAGGAATCCACAAGTCTGCCTGCTCTCATGGAAGAAAAGCACCAATGACAAAGAGCCCAGACCAAGAGCCAGGTGCCTTGGAGTCTAGTCTCAACTCCTCATAGGACCTGCCGCTGTGGGACCTTGGGCAGGTTACTTGACCTCTCTGAGTTTTTGTTTCTTCATCCCTCTAACTGGAGAATTTCCTCGCATCTGTACCATGGGGATTTTCTTGCATTTGCAAAATGGGAATTATAACACCTGCTGGGCCAACACATAGAGCTGTCCTCCGGTTCATGCGAGAGAAGAGTCCTCCTATCAAGTGCAAGGGGTGACAAGTTGACTATTACAATTGCCAGCAGTCCTGGCATCACACGGGCTTCCAGCCTCTCACATTCCCTGAAGCCAGGCAGAGGCCTTGGCACTGGGAAACCAAGGGATGAATGAAGCCGAATCTCTTCCAGGACAAAGCAGATGATGTGCTCTAATGGATTCTGAAAAGGGTTTGTGTTCCTGTCCTTCACCATCGCAGAGCCATTCGTGCAGGCAGCCCGGAATCCTGCCCAGCAGCTCTTTCTCCCTGAGAAGAAAATTGGCAGCCCTGGGAAGTGAGCGGCTCTCAGGTTGGACTTGATTAGGGACCAATTTGGGCCTGTTAGCCGAGCCTCCAGTATCATCTCAGCCAATTACTGGCCCAGCCTGGTCTGCAGCTGGCTGCTCCCTTCCAAGCCGGACACTTTTATTTCCAGCCACACTCTCCCTGCGCCTGAGGCAAGAGACCAGGGTGACTGTGGCCCATTAAAAAGATGGAGAGAGAAATAACTCACTCAGCAAGGTAATGGTGTAGGCGGGGCTTGAGCTGGAGCTTTAATTAAAAAAAAAAAAATCCTCAATAAACAGTCTCGTGCCTTGCGTGTAATAAGTATGGGAATTTATAAACTCTCCCCAGCTATGGGGCTCTGATGACTATTAAACTCCGTGTCTGGCGGAGGAATTTTGGCCTTACGGGCTAACTGTGCTACTTGAGCTCTGCCAAGGCAAACAGACTGGCAACCCAGGAGGGAAGCCGAGGAAACTGTGTTCAGGCTGACCCCCACCTTTCCCAGAGCTCCTGGGGTCAGGCTATCCCCCAAACAGCCTGGCCCTTAGGAAAACCAGTATCTCTCCTTCAGGCTCCTTTCCCTGCCTCTGCGGGAACCTGGCACTGACCCCGGCTCCCTCCAGTCTAAGCATTGCTCCCAGGAATGCAAGCGAAAAGGGTCAAATCTCAGAATAACTTATTATTGCCTCTCCCCCATGGCGAGCGCTGCCTTGTGTATTTAAGGGCCGTCACTCCTCAGCATGGCATTCAAAGCCCCCCACAATCTGGCCTCTTCTGACCTCATCGCTTGCCACTTTCTGCCTCCCAGTTACCCCTCTGTGTACTCTTCAGATGCAGTCTCCTGCCACTGGGCCTCTGCTCATGCACTGCTGCCTCTGCCTAGCTGCCCACTCCCTTAATCTCGTCTGGAGTAGCGTAGTTCTGAAGTGCATGGACCCCAGGGCCAACCTAGAGTTCGAATCCCTGCTCACCAGCTGTTTCACTATTCCAAATTTAACCAGTTAAGACCTCAGTCTCCTCCACTATAGAGATTATGTATGATGCCTCGATCATCCGGTTAGTGCAAGAATTAAATGAGCACGTGTGTATTTACATACGTGCACTACTTTTGGCCCCTCAGAAGCATAGCTGTTTGTCATCTTCATTATCTTTTAAGATAAATGGCAGCAAACAGCGGCCTGCAGACCAAATCCATCTACCTGTCTTCACAAAGTTTTATCGGAGCACGGTAATGGCCACACCCCCTTGTCGACACATTGTCTATGACTGTTTTCCTGCCACAATGGCAGAGTGGCGCAGTTGTGACAGAGACGCCATGGCCCCAAAGCCTAAGCTGTTCACTCTCTACCTCTTTAAACTCTTTACTGTCTGCCAACTGTGTTGACCCCTATTTTTAAGATCCAGTTAAAGAAGATCCTGACACTAACACCCCTCCATCCCAGGCTGCACTGGGCACCATTCTTTCCCCGTTGCCGCACCACCCCCATCCTTTCCCCTTTGCACACTTATCACACGCTGCGGTGACCTGCTGGGGGTCTGCTTCCACCGTTAAACTATGAGCCCTTCAAGGCAAGGAACCCTGTTTTCTTTGCTTTTCTCCCATAGTTCATAGCAAATAAATTATGATGAACTAGGAATGATCATATCTTGAGCCAAAGGGATTCAAGCTGAATAGTGCTGCCTAACATAGGACAGGGCACACCTAGCTCACTGAGAGGGCGCACCTGTGACCTTGACAGGGGCAGCCTCAGCCTTCTCTGCTTGTTGTCTGTGCTTCCCAAGACAGAGCCATTGCAGATGGAAATAGCTTCAGAAACATGAGCTGCTGAGGCAGAAGCAAGAACAACCTTGGTGGCCACGCACAAGTTTTTGTTATTCGTTGTCCATGTTTCAGAGTCTCATTTCTCCTCCTCCTCCATATCTCACTTATCTAGTGTAGCGTTCAGAGGTGGCTCACCGAACTATATGCATGCGGTTTGAGGGAATGGGTGGTGATCAGGCAGGAACAGGACTGGGGAGCCAAGAAACACTACAGGAAATAACATTCCCAAGTCATAAGGAGGCTGAGAAAAATGAAGAGGTGGCCAAGTCTGAGGTTTTCCAGAACCTTCTTCCACCTAGCCTTCAGTCAAAAGGTCACTTGGCTGTAGAGCGGAAGTTGGAACCACATTGTAAATCAACTATAATTTTAAAAAAATTAAAAAAAGACATCTAATCTTGAAGGTAAAAGTGGTAGGAGAAAGGATGCTATGACCTTGACGAACACCTTTTGTCACGATCTTACAAGCAGGATCTCTTAACTCACAGCCTTTAGAGAAATGATTGTCTTGACATCAGAGATGGAAAGTCCTCTATGAGTCCTAGAACGAAGGAGGGGATTTAATGATGGGCAAACAACACATAGGTGGAGAAGGAAGCTCAGTCCCTGCCTTCAGAGAGTCCATCGTTGAATGAGAGGTTAAAAACAGTAGGACTGTAATTGTCCTTGTAAACCTGGACGAAAACCCAACCGACAATGTGCACGATGAACCCCAGAAACTAAATCAGTTCCTATTACTGTGAAATCTCAGTTTAGCCAAAGATTCCCAGCCAGTGACGCACTAACTGTAAGCAATATTTTAAACAATAAAACCAACCCGTAACAGGAAAAGAATTCAAAGAAGCCCTTGGGGTCTCTGTAAAAAGTTTGGCCTACATAAACACTTGCTGCATAATTGAGAACCCAAGAATGCTGGGCAAAAGATTGGGTGAGATGTAACTTCGACAAAGTTAGCAATAGGACCAAAGGTAGCAGGAATTCCATAATAGGAAGGTGCCTCAGGCTTAGCATTTTCTGAAGTATATTCCTTGGGGTGTTTCTAGATATTTTACCTAGAAATTATTAAGTGGACTTTACAGTGGAAACTTTGGTATCTTCTCACGTAGTATGACTTTGAAAGGGATAAGGTAGATGTCATTTCTTAAATTTTTTACCTGTATTTGATCAGGAAACATCTTTTCTACAGAGTGTCACCCAGCTCTCATGTTCTGCAGAGACAGGAAAATAATAAAGGTATGCATAAAATAGTGAACTCTTTGTGGAAAGGATGCTGCATTTCTTTTGGCCTTGCCAGTGCCCAGGACCACACTTGGCACAAAGTGCTTAGAGAAGAGTAGAGCGGAAGCACCTAAATTAAGAGGCTATTGGGAGTTCCTGCCATGGCTCAGAGGGTTAAGAACCTGAAATGGGGTCCATGAGGATTCAGGTTCCATCCCTGGCCTTGCTCAGCGGGTTAAAGATCTGGTGTTGCTTTAAGCTGTGGTCTTGGTCATGGATGAGGCTGGAATCTGGCATCGCTGTGGCATATGCTTTTCCAGTCTCCAGAGTCCCTTTGAGCTTGATTTGTCTTAAGTTTTTGCCAAACCCATGACCTGGGGGGTGGGGGAATTCCTGGTAGGGACTGAACCCTCGCCATAGCAGCAACCTGAACCACTGCAGTGACAATACCAGATCCTTAACCCACTGCACCACAAGGGAAGTCCTGAGCTCAATTTAGAACACAATTTTTTGCCAGAAGAAACTTGGATAGCTTGTACCCATCAGCTTGGGATGAAAGGCTACTCTTCCCTGAGAGATGACTGAGTCAGACTCTGACATGCTGAGGGCCTGTGATCCTTCTTTCAGAACCTGAAGTAACCAACCAGCTCACGACTCCCGCAAGGCAGCCATCACACAAGGAAAATGCCATGTGTCACTTCCATTAGAAATTAGCAGGATTTCCTGAATACTGATATTTTACAGAACGTTTAGCAGAAATACCCGGGCCAGATATAAATGAGTTTCTGATAATCTCATGAACAAAATTGTATTCTATAACACTCATGCTGTAGCCTTATATACGCTATTAAAGTGCCTGAAAATTATAGAAATTATTTTATCGGCTATGTTAATTTCCTCTTGAAACATCTCAACATATCAACTCGAAATTAAGCATCAGAATTCTGCGGTTGCATTTAAATATGTTAATAGTCTTAGGTAAACAAACCCAAGGCTGAAATTGTCTACAAAGAATGGAGGGCAGCTTATTGAAGGTTCACAAACACAATGTAGAATAATTATACGCTAAAACACTTAACCTTGGGAACACACAGAAAATGTACAAAGATCAATTGCTCATAAAAAAAAAGAAAAAAAATTAATCAAATGAGAGCGTTATCTAGTAAATGGTTAGGCAACTTGATGGGAATTCCTTTGATAATACCATTTTGATTTGATTAGTTGTACTATTTTTGTATCTTTAGTAAACAGTTTGATTATACCACTGAGTTTTTCTGCAGAAATATTACAAACCCATCAGTGGCTAAGAAGAAGATGTAGAAGGAGAATTCAAAATACCTTTTTAAATTACAACCCACCCTTCTCTTTCTCCTTGTTTTCTGGTGATCTTAGTTTGTGAGGGCCACTGTAATATAATATGGTAGCCCCCCCCTTATCCACAGAGTATATTACCCAAGACCCCCAGTAACTGCCCAAAACCAAAGATAGAGCCAAACCCTAGCTATACAGTTGGCCCTTCATATTCATGGGTTGTGCATCCACTGATCCAGCCAACTATGGATCAAAAATATTAAACAAAAAAATTCCGGAATGTTCCAAAATGCAAAACTTGAATTTTCATGTGCCGGCAACCACTGACATAGCATTTACATTGTATTGGGTACTATAGGTAATCTAGAGATGATTTAAAACACGAGGGAGGATGTATATAGGTTATATGCAAATGCCACAACATTTCATGTAAGGGACTTGAGCATCTGTGGATTTGGGTATCCACGGGGGACTTGGAACCAATCCCTCCTGGATATAGAGGGATAGCTGTACTATGCTTTTCCTATACCTACGTACCTATGATAAAGTTTAGTTTATAAATTAGGCACAGTAAGGGATTAAAAACAATAGCTAATTAGAAATAGAACAACTGCAATAATATGTTGTAATAAAAGGCCTGTGAATGTGGTCTCTCTCTCTCAAAACATCCTCTTGTACAAAAGCAATGCCTTTCCATCTTAACTTCAGCACCTATCCTGCCATGCAGCTGTCAGTTTTGCAGCTTGAGGCATGACAGTAAAACTAGCATAGATTTCCTTTTCCTCCTTGATAATTTTATGGGTAGGTGATTCGTCCTTACCATAGATCTTAGCAAATTCAGCATACGATTTTTTTTTTCCTTGTTACAAACTTGCACCTTTCACTTAAAGGAAGCACTTGACAGCTTCTCTTTGTCATATCCAAATTGTCAGCATCACTACTCTTGCACTTTGGGGCCATTATTAAATAAAACGAGGACCTGAACATAAGTGTTGTGATATCAGGACGGTTGCTCTGATAACCTAGATGGCTACCAAGTGACCAAGGGGCCAGGATGTACTGGACAGAGGGGCAGTTCACGTCTGGGTGGCATGAAGCAGGACAGCACAGGATGGTGCAAGACTTCATCACGATGCTCAGAACGGTGTGCGGTCAAAACTGATGAATTATTTATTTTCCGACCACAGTTGACTTGAGTAACTGAAACCAAGCAAGCAAACCATGGATAAGGGGAGAATACTATAACACAGACTTTGTGACTTAATAGAAATTGAGGTTCTCACAATTTTGGAGGCCAGAAGTCTGAAATCAAAGTGTTGGCAGGTTGGTTCCTTCTGAGACCTCTCTCCTGGGCTTGTGGATGGTTGTCTTTTCCCTGTGTCTTCATGTGGTCTTCCCCCTGCATCTACGCTTGTGCAAATTTCCTCCTCTTATAAGGACACCAGTTGTATTGGCTTAGGACCCACCCTAGTAACTTCATTTTAACTGAATCACTTTCTTAAAGGCCCCATTCCAAATACAATCATAGGAGTTCCCATTGTGGCTCCGTGGTAATGAACCCAGCTAGTATCCATGAGGATGCAGGTTCAATCTCTGACCCTGCTCAGTGGGTTAAGGATCTGGTGTTGCTGTGAGCTGTGGTGTAGGTGGCAGTATTGACTTGGATCCCCTGTTGCTGTGGTGTTGGTGACAACTACAGCTCCCCATTTGACCCCTAGCCTGGGAACTTTCACATGCCACAGGTGTGGCCCTAAAAAAAAAACAAAAAACGATGTGTACTGGGGGTTAGGACTTCAACATATGAATGGGGGGTGGGGGAGGCACAATTAATACTGTAACACTTCTCTTCCTCCATTTTTTAAATTTTCCTCTTAGATATTTGCATTATTCTCTGTCATTCATATTGAATTACAATTCTTTCTATTGATTTTCATCTCCTCAATTTCTTTCTCATTTCTCTTCCTCAAGTCCTCATTATCCCTTACTTAGATTCCTGCAGCAGGCTGTGCCCTGACTTCTCCCAACATACAGCAGCCAGAGTGATCTTTCATAAAAATCTTGTAGCTGCTCCCCTGCTTAAAACCTTAATATTTAAATATCCAAAATTCTAAGAAGCTATAAACTACACTTCTAAGGATTTATCCAAAGGAAAGAATCAGAAAACTCTACAAGTAGGTGCTTGCAAAGATTTTGTTATAGAATTGTTTGCAATAGAGAAAACTGAAAATCACCCAAACCCTCCAATAATATAAGACTAGTTAAATACAACTTAGATGTGCATTCACAAAATAAAACACCATTCAGCCGTAAAAGGGATGAGACCAGGGGATATGTTTGTTGACAATTTAAAAATGTCCTCTATTAAATTTTTTAAAATGCTGAAAACTATCTACAGTATGTTCTTACTTAAAATATAGGTGAATAATAGATGGACAGATAGAATTCTAGAGAGACAAATATCAAATTGTTGCCGGTGCCTCTCTTTGGTAGTATAACAAGGGATTTTTTTGTTTATCTTGTATTATCTATTTCTTCAAAAATGACAATATATTGCTCGTATGATAAAGAAATTAAAGTTTAACAAGAAAAACTCTGCTAATCCTCTTTTCCCCACAGACAGGAATTCAAGCTTCTTAGCGTTATATCCAAAGTTCTTTACCCTGGAGCTAGGCTAACTTTCCAGGTGCACTTCCTATTACCCCACATTGGCACCTGCCACCCCGACCCTCTGCCACTCCCTGTTCCCCTAGCATGTCCTGCAGTCTCCTGTCTCTGTGCCCTTTCATAGGTTTTTCTCTCTACTACTGAATTAACTTTCTTTACAAAGTTTGACTGACAAACTCCTATTCATCCTTCAAAACCTATATCAAACATCACTTGCCATGTGAAGTTTTCCCTGCCCTTCAAGATACAGTTGCTCCCTCTTCTGGATCCCCACAGTTCTTGGTTTATGCTTCAAGCTCAGCATGTAGCTTCTTTCATCTTGATTATTTTTTATGTTCCTTTTACTACTCTGTGGCAACTTCAAAGACTAAATTGAAATCTTAGTAGTTAAAGAGCCCATGGGAAGTTGGCCCCCATTTATGATGGGGTACATTGGCCGTAGGGCAGAGTGGGAGGAAGACGGCTTTAGAATTTAGATCCAGTCCCCCTTTCTCAGGGCAAACTTTTTCTGACCATCTCTTCTGTTGCTTCAGGCTAGACTGCGTCCCTCCAGGTTATCTTGGCTGTTTCCTCCACTGATTACTGCCAGCCTCTCTCTTGAGACCTTCTCTCGAGGAATTGGATCCATGCAACCTGACGTGCATGTCCCATGCTCAGCACTATGGGCACTCAGATCTTTTTTTAATAACTAAGCGAGAAAAGTGCCAGCCCGGTGCCTGCCCCACAACAGTGTCTATCTAGGCAACTTGTCCGCCTTCCCCATGCCTTCATCTGCTGCTGTGAAGTCTGAATATTCCACACTGTTCTGTGCCCAAGAAATCCCCACCCTCTACAGGAGTCCCTAGTAGAAGTCACATCACTGTTCTCTTTTGGAATGATTTTGAAATATTTCCACCAGAGACGGTCTTTTGAGGCTGCAGGAAGCTCTACCTCATGCTCCATAATGAGCTGTGACATTTCTTTCAGCTTTATTTATGGCTCTTGTAGGAAGGACCCCTTTCAGGACCATTAAGAAGAGTGTGGACAAGGACATATGCACTGGGGAAAAAAAAAAAGAACGAAAGGAAATATAATAAAGTGTAAACCCTGGCTTTCTCAGGGTAGTGGGGCAGCATGAGAGATCCTTCTCCATACTTTTCTATAACTTCTATACTGAACATGAATTGTGTTTATAATAATAAAATAGCATCCTTTTAAAGAGAAAGACTGGAGTTCCTGCTGTGGTGCAATGGGTTAAGAATCCTATTGCAGTGGCTCTGGATGCTGAAGGGGTGTGGGTTTGATCCCCAGCCTGACGTAGTGGGTTAAAGGATCTGGCATTGCCACGGCTGCAGAACAGGTCAGAGGTGTGGCTCAAATCCAGTCCCTGGCCCAGAAACTTCCATATGCCATGGGTGTGGCCATAAAAAAAAATAAAGAAAGAATAAAGAGAAAAGCTGTCCTGGTATGCCTGCAACAACATATAAGTAAATCTCAGATTGCATTTCGTCATTTGTATATGCAGACATAATCTCACGCCCTGGGAACACGAGCCCTTGTTGGACAGCAGAATGGGGCCCCAAATGGCCTCAGTCTCCTTCCCAGCTCATGGGATACCTACCGGTCTGGGGACAGATCAGAATCAGAAAGCCTGGGCCAAATGAGCAGGAGGTAGTCCCAGGAAAGCTCCGTGGGCCTCGGGCTGAAAGTCACTGAGCCTCCAGAAGTGAAGCGAGGTCTCTGTCTTCGCAGGTGTCCCAGCACGATCTTCCTGGCCTCACTCTCAGGTAGTTTTGTTTCCTTTTTGACAGACTTAAACCTTTCACTTGACTCAACTAGTCTCATACGACCTTATTTCCATCAGTCTGTCTGTGGCAGCTCCCTCTTCAAATGTCTCCAGGTTGGTCGTGACCTTGGCGGGCTGTTTTAGGAGCCTCACCTCCCTTATTGGCAACGCCCCACACTCCTGAATCTTAAGATCCAGCTACTAGCAAAGGTTAAGAGCAAAGAGTCTGGAACCAGACTGCTCGGTTCAAATGTCAGCTCTGACACTAACTGGGTGACATCTGCCCAAACTCTTTGACATCTCTGCCCCTTAGTTAAACTGCTGATGATAGTACCTACCCCAGGGAGTAGCTGGGGGATTAAGGGGGTCCCTCCATGTAAAGCATTTAGCGTAGTTCCTGGCACAAGGGATGTGAGGCAAGTATTAGCTGTTACTGTCATTGTGATCAAAACCGCACTGGTTTTCCTTTAGGTTTTTCTGTTTGGCTTTTGTGAGGGGAGAGGAGTCTAGCTGCTACAACTCCGCATCGACTGATGGGAAGATTAAAGTCAACCCCCGTCTCCCGCCCCCAGATCTTGGACTTGCCCCTTGTCAGAACTGGGCAATTGATTTTCGAACCTAGAGGCAGCACGATGAATTTGCATATTTTCCGAAGAAATTCCAGAGAGAAAGTGAGAGGCCAAGTGAGAGGGGGCAGAGAGAGAACGGGACAGGGAGAGACAGAGATGGAGAAGCAGAACAGACTGAAGCCGCTCGCTGGGCAACAGGAATGAGACCCTCAGAAAAGCTGTTCATTTTTCCCAGCTGGGGTGGCCTTTTTTTTTTTTTTTTTTCCCCCCTGGGTCTTTTTTCATTTGTGTTCACACTTCCCCCTCTTGTGGCTCATCAGAAAATCACAACTGCTCCTGGCTTTCCAGCGGAGTTCGAAACCAGTGAACAGTCTACACTGGCGGTCCTAGGTGAAGCAGCTGGGTCAACCCCAGGGGCAGGGATGGGAGTGGGGTGGGGGGCAGGCCACGCCTGCTCCTCATTCAAGTGTCCTGAGGGCAGAAAGAGCCTACTTCTCTCCCTCTTCATTAAAGAAAGACGAGCTCTAGGAATGGGCTCCAGGTCTTCAGCTGGATCCCCCGATGAGCTTTTTTCTGGGGGAAGGGGACGGTGTGGACGCCTTTGGGGACAGGCCAGTAGGAGAGAAAATGATCCAAGTTCAAGGAGAACTGTGTCCCTCGTTGCTCACGTGCACCCTCTTCCAGAGCATCTCTGGGTCTCTGCTCACCGTAACCTACACCAAGCGCCCAACTAGGGTGAATGTCACCCCTTTCATGATCTTTTTTACCCCCTCTTCCAAAACCCTCACTCCCAGTGGAAGTGTTTTTTTCTTGTCCCTCCCCACAGTACCTTATCTAGGACACTAATATGACACTGGCCCACTCTGCTTGCTGGTGCAATTATACTTTTTTTTTTTTTTTGCTTTTTAGGGCTGCACCCACTGCATATGGAGGTTCCCAGGCTAGGGGTCGAATTGGAGCTACAGCTGCCGGCCTTCGCCACAGTCACAGCAACGACAGATCCGAGCCGCGTCTGCGACCTACACCACAGCTCACGGCAACGCCGGATCCTTAACCCACTGAGCAAGGCCAGGGATCGAACCCACAACCTCATGGTTCCTAGTCAGATTCATTAACCGTTGTGCCACGATGTGAACTCCTTGCTGGTGCAATTATACATACCTATGTCTTATCATCCCATGAGACAGTGAAGGGGAATGGGTAGGGCCTGGGTTTCATTAATCCCCAAAGACCCAAGCCTCCAGCTAAGGCCTGCTCTATGGGAGGGGTTTAGAATACACTGAACCAGTGCTCCTGGGTCTTGCACTGGAATGTGTGACCTCACCCACATGCAATGCCTGTCTCCATCCCATGGTAGAGGGGCCAGGTGAGGCTGGATCTTAGGCTCTAGGAGTCCCCAAGTGCATCCATTCCTTTCCACGAGGACTTTCCAGACGGAGGTGATCACATTTATCTATGTGTCCATTTCAAATGTAGAGCCCACCTGCATTTTCAAAGTATTTAAATGATCTCCACCGCTTATTTTCAAAGGATTCAGAAGCCAAGGAAGGAAGTGAAGGAGGGAGAGAGGGAAAGAGGGTGGGAGGAGAGGAGGAAGAGGGGAAGGAGAGGAAGACAACAGTGAAGAAGAAGAAGGGGTGAAGGAAAGAGAAGACAACAGATGTCATGGTTGGCGAATCTGATCACAGGCTATGTGGACAGCCATTGTACTTTTCTTCCCATTTTTTCTGTACTTTTGAAATTTTTTTAAAAAATTGGAGAAAACAAAAGAGAAAGTTGTTCGCAAGTTTAAAAATAAATGGTGAAGTAAGGAATATAATCAGGGCACAATAAAAATTACTGTCTTGACCCCCAAAGGATGCGCTTTGGGGGTTACAAGGCTCAGGAAATTTTAAGTGCAAATGCTACATTAGTGCATTTTCCTAAGGAGGAAGTTTACTTTTTTCATGAGATTCTCAAGGAGTTTGTAACATCCCATGCACCTCAAAAGTGTTAAAAGAGTACCATAAATGGAACCGAGAGAATAGCTGTTATCAGACACGGGAGAACCAGTGGCCGTACAGTGACAGACTAAGCAAATTTCAGAGACGTGAAATACCTTGGAGATCGCACATCCAGATGGGGAAACGGGGTCCGCAGAAAGGTCAGTGAGTTTGACTCCCCCAGATTTAACATGTTTCACTGGCTCCTAAGTGACAGCTGGGCCCACAGTGGTCTCCTTATGCCAGGGGGAATTTTTCCCCCTAGAAAAGCCATCCTAAGACACATTACCAGACAATGGCCATTTGTCGGCCCCACTAGACAAGGACCTACATGTTTGTTCTGAACCAGATGACAACATTCTTACAGGGCTGATTGCAAAGGAAGCTTTGTCGAGGAGGTTATGGGTGTCTCCATGGGACCAGGGACATGAAGCGGTAGGGTAGAAGGAGCGGGGCCACTAACTAAGATTGATGGATGGTGCGAGCCCAGGCAGGCCAAACACAATGCAGAGATGGCCAAGCGGGGGAGCAAAATTAGTTTGCAAGATTAGAACGTATTAACACAAGTCAGACAACTGTCATGTCACAGCTCCTCACCGTAATGCTGATTGGCAGGCAAGCATTTCTGATTCTGATGGCCATGGAGGCGAGGCGTCTGCAATCTGTCTCGCATGACATCCGCCGGCTGTCAGATCCCCCCTGCTGGAGAAGTCAGCTTTTCTTGGAAAACTGTGTCCTCTGGGTCTCTTTGGGCCAGCTTCCTGGGCCAAAGGTGTGTGTCAAGGTAGGAGAAGGCAGGGAGGATGTGGCGGCTGTGAAGAATTTCAGCTGAAGCTGAAAGGTAGAGCTCAATGCAGCAGGTAATTTTGGGTCACTCACAGACCTGGAACCAGAGGGGGACAGCAGGTAGATGCAAGAGGCACCATGATCCAGGCCTTAAGGAATGTTGGAGTTCTCTGGGGAGCCCAGATATACATGTGGCCAAGTTCAATAAGGATGCATAGCAAGCCAGAGGCAGCAAAGCCTATCCCTGGCCAAGCTCCATCCACCTGATTCTAAGGAATGCCCCACTCACTCTTCTCTAGACTAATAGGTCAGCAGTTTAGTCTATCCATTTTCACTATCATTCAAACCTGAGGAATTTGGAATTATTTATGACTGATTACCCAAGTCTTGGGTGGCACTTTTTCTTTGCTTGTTTGCATGGTTTGACTGGGAATCTGGGATTAAATAGATGCCAACTATTGCCTTTGGAATGGATAGGCAATGAGATCCTGCCTGTATAGCACTGGGAACTATATCTGGTCACTTGTGATGGAACATGATGGAGGAAAGGGTGAGAAAAGGAATGTGTATATGTATGTGTGACTGGGTCGTTTTGCTGTATAGTAGAAAATTGACAGAATATTATAAACCAACTATAATGGAAAAAATTAAAATCATTTAAAAAAAGTTGAATGTAGGCCTCCTAAATTGACTTTATTTAATATTGAGTAAACACAAAAGAACTTTTGTGAAAGCGGGTGTATTAGTCTACACAGGCCAGTTTATACTTCAGTGACAAGCAAGCCTGAAATGCTCCTGTCTTGAAATAACAAACATGGATTTCTTATTCACAAAATCAGCTCCTAATCCAGACAACTGCTTGTGATAATTCTTCGAAATAGTGATATTCAGCAATTCAGGATGCTTTGATCTGGTGGTCCCTCCATCTCAACATGAGGCCATGGCAGGAAAAGTCAGCTGAAAATCACCATATCAACTTTTTCATGCTTTGGTCTGGAAATCACACACACACACACACACACACACACACTCTCCCTCTCTTTCTCTCTCTCTCTCTCTCTCTCTCTCTCTTCTGCCTACAGGTAATTGGCTTGGACCGGTCGTGTGGCCTTAACCTAACTTCAAGTGGTAGAGACTAGGAGGAAACAGATGAAATCTCTGTACGATGTGCAAGCATAGAGCATACAATTTTTTACTCACCAATGAACTGAAGCACATTATTAGCATGTGTGCCCTCTGTCGCCTTCTAAGATGCCAGCCCCTTTCCATCTCCCTCAAAAGTAACTGTCCTCCTGAATTTCCTTGTTTTTCTTTACATTTTACTGCATATTACTGCATCTTGAAACAACATAGTATTCAGTTATGCATTTTTTTTGAACTTCATATAAATGCACGGATGAACTTTGTGATGTTCCTTTTTTACTTAAGATTCTTTTTTTTTTTTTTTGCACAGCTGGGGTTCTATCATTTTTCACGGTTTTATAGATTGCTACTGAAGGAATATTAACAAATGACCCTTCATACTGTTGAATGGACATTTGGGTTTTCTCCATTTTGGAATATTATAGAGGATGCTGCTATATACATTCTTGCATATGTCCCTGGGTGGTCTTGGGCAAAAATTTCTCTATAGAAAGTTATCTGAGATTCAAGTAGTCACTTTTTTTTTTTTTTGCCTTTTTAGGGCTGCACCTATTGCATATGGAGTTTCCCAGGCTGGGGGTCCAATCGGAGCTGCAGCTACTGGCCTATACCACAGCCACAGCAACACTGGATTGGAGTTGCATCTGTGACCTACACCATAGCTCATGGCAACGCTTTATCCTTAACCCACTGAGCGGGGCCAGGGATCGAACCCACAACCTCATGGTTCCTGGTTGAATTCGTTTCCCCTGAGCCACAACGGGAACTCCCTGAAATGCAAGTAATAATGTTGAGCATAGATGTTAGTAATTATGTGAATCTAAAAACCATCATGTCTTTTGGGTTAGAAAAAAAGCAAGGATAAATATAAATGAAACCGTAACAGTTGTCTGACAAGGATTGACTGAAGTTAAAATATCCTAAGGCCCTTGCAATGCTTGGGAGGGAAGTAAATATATTGTTTAATTTTTTTTTTTTTTTACTTTGACAAGTTAATCATGCAAGATACATTTTTAGGATAACCACTAAAAGAAAAGAAATTGAGATGAAAAATACAAAGGAAAAAAATAATTCAAAAAAAGGCAGAAAGAAACAGGTAAGACACATAGAAAGCATAAAATAAGGTGGTAGAAATGAATAGTTACACTCAATGTAAATAGCCTGGGTCTGTTTAAAGACAGATGTTATCATATTGCTTTTAAAAAGTGAAGCAGCCAGAGTTCCTGTTGTGGCTGAGCAGGTTGAGAACTTGACTCATCCCCGTGAGGATGCCGGTTCAATCCCTGGCCTCTCTCAGTGGGTTAAGGATCCAGCACTGCAGCAAGCTGCAGCGTAGGTCACAAATGTGGCTCAGAGCTTCATTGCTGTTGCTGTGGCATAGGCTAGCACCTGCAGCTCGGTTTCTACCCCTAGCCTGGGAACCTTCATATGCTGCAGGTATGGCCCTAAAATGAAAAAAAATTTCAAAAAAAAAAAAAAAAAAAGCAGTCATCTCTGACCAGGAGGTACCTCCAACAGTAGACTAGGTCAGCACACATTACTCTCTGGGACTGAGGAGTGACCCCACATGGGATATCTACCCTCAAGCTGTGGCTTTAAGGCTGCCAGGACGGAATATGCATTCATGCTATAATAGTTTCTTGAAATAAATTGCAAGCCTTCCATATTCGTCCCTGGACTGAAATTGTTTCAGCACCAGTGTCTTTTGAATGTTAGCTCCAACTCAGCTCTCAAACCATCTCTTTTAGATGCAATTTATCAAGTTTTTCTCATGGACGTAGTAAAGGAAAAACATGTCCAAAACAAATAATTAATGCTTAAATGAAGGTTGGAGTTAAGCTGATGTGCTGCTGAACTCAGTGTGGGTTATGAGAGAAAGGCAGAATGAGGTATCCATTGAAGCCTTTCAGCCTGAGCCCTGAAATCATGGCTAATGACCCTCTGAGGTGAAGGCGGCTGCAGGAGCACAGCAGAATTCCCTCTAGGATCTGGTAAAGCATCCAGGCCACTGGATAGAAATTTTTTTTGTCACGTGAAGGGCACTTATATACAATTCTTTACTGAAAAATTTCAGAATACTGGAAAGGTAAGTTAGCACTCTGAAAATCCAAAAATCATCCCTCTTGAAGTAGTAGCAGGTTTCATTAATTACGCCAAAGAACCACGATGATTTGCAAAATTCCATCTACATAGATAGTCAACTGTTTGGCCTAAGGGTGCAGTGTTGGCTACCCCCAGGGGCATTTAACTCTGCTGCAATGTGAGCGGAGACCCCTGGGAATTGTGCAATCAATGGCCCTGGCTTGACCAGCCTAATGCTACTCAGAAGCGCTGTGGAGAGAGAAAGGAGAGCAAACCTCTGCAGCAGGCACCTATAATGAAAAACTTCCTTGATGAAAAGTGAACGATGTGGACTGGAACTTCCAATGGAATGAAGTCTGGCTTTTAAGCCAATCAATATTGTAGACATGTTACTTTCTTATTACTGAGAAAGCACAAATCTTCATTCTACGGGCAAAACTTTGACTCCCATGGAGCTAAACAATGAAGATCTTTTGGGGGGTCATTTTTGGAGACTTTATGAGTACAGGGGAGAAATGTGACTGTGCAGACTCTGCAAAGCTCACGTCCTATCAAATCCTGAGCCTTCGTTGACCATGCTCTGCACAGCAGCATGTGACTCCTATGTCAAACCTACACTGATGGAATTATTGTCACTAGTATCATTCATATACAAGCATTCTCCTTATTGGCCTCTGGATCTGTTTGGAGTTTTTAAAAGAGCAGACTGCTGGTAAGGCTTCAAACTGATGACCATGTCTATTTTTATTTGCAAAACAAAAGCATTTTCTTAATAATCATGCTAGGGACCAAGTTGAGGAAATACAAACAATGTATTGAAATGATATGGTTCAGAACAAAATGAATTTGGTTTTTGTGTGTGCAATTTGGATCTGTGCCATTCTTTATTTGTTACTATCTCCTCTTGTGTCTTTCGTATTTTGATAAAGCTGATTGTATTGACATGTCTGAACAAGAAAGACTTAAACAAAAGAAACAGACAAGCAGATGTCATGTGGGATGTTGATCAAAAGATGACCTATTTTAACCATTGCAAGCCATCCTCTTCACAGCAGGGTTTTTCTTCACCAGCTGCTATTGAATCAATTTCCACGAGAGTCTTTGAAGAAAAAGAAACCAAATCCAAAAAACACCAGAAATTCCAATTGGCTATGATGGAGAAAAGAAGGACCATATCACAGCTGAGGAAGGTAAAAAGATCTCCAGAAAATGGAGAATCTGAAAGCATTACACTCTAAGTGCCTCAAGATGATTAGGAAACCTTGGCCATTTGTTTTCAGATTAGAAAACCAGACATCGGTGCCTTAAATGAAGGCTCAAAACATGCAGAATAACTCATGAAGTCTTATAATTGTGGCTAATTGAATATTTAATAGGCTACTTTAATATGTAATAGGCAAAGATTTCATCAAAATACCCATTCCAAGAGCATGACTGAGTATTCTGAATGTTTGCGCACCTGGAAGGGAAAATGTATTATGGTATTGATAGAATAATAACTGCTAATGAAATATCTATACCTTTGAAGACAAAATTGTTGACATACTGAGTAGAGTATCATTGTTTCACAAGCACTGACTACTAGTTAATTAGGATATTTTATCACCAGGAATTCAGATTCAAATGAATGCAAAAATATAAAAATTGCAGATTACCTTGTATTTCTTGATGAATAACGGATGTTACATTTTCTGTGCCAATTTGAATTTAGTAATGCAGGTATTTAGAGTAATTCTTACTTTCAAACAGCATTTTGTTCCAAGAAACTAAAGCCATAAGAAAAACTGCCGCAGCGTATATGCAATCCATGTAATCACATTCATTTTAGCTTCCATGAGCTCTGTTCAGAAAGGTTAGGCTGAGGTTATAGGACTGTTCTGAAAATGCTGTGACGGGGTGACTGAAATATCACATAGAGCCTGAAAAAAGAGGTAACTAGTCAAATCATGAAATCTTCCTATTCTAACCTTATATGAAAAATTACATAAAGTAGTTGGGAAAGTAGATTGAATGTTGCAAATGAGACTTCTGGAATATATGTATAGAGACATACCTTTCTTCTGAGACTTTTCCATTCCATGATGAACAGTATTCAAACTGTGAATTTGCTGTGTGTGCTGTAGTAGTCCCTTGCTTGCTAGTCTTGGATACAACAGTAAAATGAACTCATATCAACAAGTTGTGCATATTGAGGTAAATTTTAATTGAATAAGGGGCTTTACAAAATGTACAACAGCAACCAAAGTATGGGGGGAAGGGAGTTCCCGTCATGGCTCAGTGGTTAACAAGACTGACTAGGAACCACGAGGTTGTGGGTTCAATCCCTGGCCTTGCTCAGTGGGTTAAGGATCTGGCGTTGCCGTGAGCTGTGGTGTAGGTTGCAGATGTGGCTTGGATCCTGCATTGCTGTGGCAGTGGTGTAGGCTGGTGGCTACAGCTCCGATTGGACCCTTAGCCTGGGAACCTCCATATGCTGTGGGTGCGGCCCTAGAAAAGGCAAAAAGACAAAAACAACAACAAAAAAAAACAAAGTATAGGGGGGGAAATACTGCCTTTTTTGTAGCCCCAAGTTCCACCCATTCAAGAGAAAGTCTACTTGTCCTTCTTAATTCACTCCTTGTAAAATTAGTGTTTCGTTCTTCAAAGATAAGGGATACCACTTGTAAGTATCTGTTTAATTTATTATATGTAACAAATGACCTAAAATTTTTTAAAATTTTTATTATGTTGATTTGCAATGTTCTGTCAATTACTGCTATATAGCAAAGTGACCCAGTTATACGTATATATACATTTTTTTCCTTCACATTATCCTCTATCATGTTCCATCCCAAGTGATTAGATATAGTTCCCTGTGCTACACAGCAGGATCTCAATGCTTATCCATTCCAAATGCAATAGTTTGCATCTATTAACCCCCAAATCCCACTCCCTCCCCCCACCTTGGCAACCACAAGTCTGTTCTCCATGTCCATGAATTTGTTTCTTTTCTGTAGAGAGGTGCATGTATATTTTTCAATGAAATTTTCATCTGGATATATGCCCAGGAGTGGGATTGCTGGGTCATATGGTAGTTCTACATTTAGTTTTTTGAGGTACCTCCATCCTGTTTTCCAGGATGGTTGTACCAACCTACAATCCCGTCAACAGTTTTAAGAGAATTCCCTTTTCTCTACACCCTCTCCAGCATTTGTTATTTGTAGACTTACTAATGATGGCCATTCTGGCAGGTGTGAGGTGGTACCTCATTATAGTTTTGATTTGCATTTCTCTGATAATTAGTGATGTAAAGCATGTTTTCATGTTCCTCTTGGCTATCCATATGTCTTCTTAGGAGAAATATCTATTCAGGTCTTCTGCTCATTTTTCAATTTGTTTGTTGGTTTGTTGTTAGTTGATGAGTTGTTTGTATATTTTGGAGATTAGGCCCTCGTTGGTTGCATCATTTGAAACTATTTTCTTCCATTCTTTAGGCTGTCGTTTTTGTGTGTGTGTTGTTTCCTTTGCTGTTCAAAAGCTTTTAAGTTTGGTTATGTCCTGTTGGTTTATTTTTGTTTTTATTTCTATTGCTTTGGGAAACTGACTTTGTAAGGTTGATGTCAGAGAATGTTTTGCCTATGTTCTCGTCTATGAGTTTTATAGTGTCTTATGTTTAAGTCTTTAAGCCATTTTGAGTTTATTTTTGTGCATGGTGTGAGGCTGTGCTCTAGTTTCATTGATTTACATGTGGCTGTGCAGCACCACTTGCTAAAGATATTTTTTTCCCATTTTATATTCTTGCCTCCTTTGTTGAAGATTAATTGACCATAGGTGTCTGGGTTTATTTCTGGGTTCTCTATTCTGTCCCCATTGGTCTGTATGTCTGTTTTAGTACCAGTACCACACTGTCTTGATGATTGTAGCTTTGTAATATTGTCTGAAGTCTGAGAGAGTTATGCCTTCTGCTTGGTTTTTGTTCCTCAGGATTTCTTTGGCAATTCTGGTCTTTTAAGGTTACGTGCAAATTTTTGTATTGTTTGTTCTAGTTCTGTGAAAAATGTCATGGGTAATTTTTTTTTTCTTTTTAGGGCTGAACCCATGATATATGGAAGTTCCTAGACTAGGGGTCAGATCAGAGCTACAGCTCCTGGTCTGCGTCACAGCCACAACAACTCAGGATCCAAGCTGCATCTGCAACCTACACCACAGCTCATGGCAATGCCAGATCCTTAATCCACTGAGCAAGGCCAGGATTGAACCCATGTCCTCATGGATACTAGTTGGATTCGCTTCCACTGCACCACAACGAGAACTCCCTGTCATGGGTAATTTGATAGGGATTGCACTGAATCTATAGATTGCTTGGGGTAGTATGGTCGTTTTAACAATATGAATACTTCCAATCCAGGAGCATGGAATATCTTTCTATTTCTTTTAATTCTCTTTAATTTACTTGATTAATATTGTATAGGTCTCAGCATATAAGTCTTTCACATCTTTGTCAGGTTTATTCCTAGGTATTTAATTTGTGGGGGTGTGACTTTAAAAGTTATTGCATTTTTTAAATTCCTCTCCTAATATTTCATTGTTAGTATACAGAAATGCAATTGATTTCTGAATGTTGATTTCTAGTATCCTGCTACTTTGATCAGTTCAAGTAGTTTTTGTGTAGAGACCTTAGGGTTTTCTATATATAGTTTCATGTCATCTGCATAGAGTGACAGTTCTCTTCCAATTTGGATACTTTTATTTCTTTTGTTTGTCTGATTGCTGTGCCTAGGACCTGCTTTTGCAGCATCCCATTGATTTTGAATGGTTCTGTTTTCATTATCATTTGTCTCAAGACATTTTTTAATTTCCTTTTTGATTTTCTCACTGACCCATTGGTTTTTTAGTGGCATGTTGTTTAGTCTCCGTGTAGTCAGTTTTTTCTCATTTCTTTTCCTGTGGTTGATTTCTAGTTCCATTCCATTGTGGTCAGAGAAGATGCTTGAAATAACTTTTATACTCTTAAATTCATTTAGGTTAGTTTTGTGCCCCAGTATGTGATCAATCTTTGAGAACGTTCCATGTGCACTTGAAAAGAATGTATATTCTGGGTTTTTTTGTATGTAATGTCCTGAAAATATCAATTAAGTCTAACTTTTCTATTGTGTCATTTAGGATCTCTGTTGCCTTATTGATGTCCTATCTGGAAGATCTTTTCATTGATGTGAGTAGGGTGTTAAAATCTCCTACTATTATTGTATTCCCATCAATTTCTCCTTTGATGTCCGCTAGCATTTGTTGTATGTATTTGGGTACTCCTACATTAGGGACATATATATATTGACAAGTGTAATATCCTCTTCTTGAATTGATCATTTTATCCTTAAATAGTGTACTTCTTTGTCTTTCTTTATAGCCTTCGTTTTAAGGTCTAATTTCTCTGATATGAGTATTGCAACTTCTGCTTTCCTGTCTTTTCCATTTGCATGAAATATCATTTTCTGTCCCCTGACTTTCAATTTATATGTGTCCTTTGCCCTAAGGTTAAGTCTATTATAGGCAACATATTGTAGGCTCTTGTTATTTTAATCCAGTCTGCCACTCTATGTCTTTTGATTGGCGCATGCAGTCCATTGACATTCAAGGTAATTGTAGATAAATATGCATTTATTGCCATTTAAAACCTTTTTTTCCAGTTGATTCTATGTTTCTCCTTGTTCCTTTCTTTCTTTTTTTTTGGTTGGATGACTTCCTTTTATTTTATGCTCGTGTCCTCTTCTTTCTAGTTTTTGTGAATGCATTATTTGGTTTTGATTTGTGGTTTCTCTGTTTTTCAACTGTGTTAATCCCTTCCTATGTCTATTTGCTTTAGCCTGATAATCATATAGGTTCAAACATATTCTAAAAAAAAAAGAGTCTAGGTTTTCTTACTTTCCTTCCCCACAATTTTAAAATTTTTACAATTTTTTGAAGTGCTTTTTTAACATTTTCATGTGTATCCTTTTGTTGTTCCTTGTGTTTATTGTCACTTTTACTATAGTTTTTTTTTCTTTTAGATCTGTATGCTGACTTAAGTGATTATTTTCCAATTTTGATTTCCTTCATCCTATTTCTTACTTCTTTTTTTATTTAGAGGTGCCCTTTCAGTAGATCGACCCACTTTATATTATCCCATAGATCTCTTATATTGCTTTCACATTTTTTCATTTGGTTTTATATCTGCTGTCCTGATTGGGTGATTTCCTTTATTCCATCTTCCAAGTCACTAATTTGTTCCTCTGCATTATTATTTCTGCTATTCAATGCCTTTAACTCAGCTTGCATTTCTGCAAATGAATTTTCTATTTTTTCTTGACTCCTTATATTTTCCAGTTCTTTTCTAAAGTAATCTGCATTACTGTTCATATCCACTCTTAATTCCTTCATATTTTCCCTTAATTTCTTCAGCATTTTTCACTATCTCATTTTTTACCTAGGTGTCTGTTAGACTGAAGAGGTCTGTTTCATTGTTTGCTCCTTCTGGTGAAGTCTCCTGTTCTTTCAACTAGGAATGATTCCTGAGCTTCTTCGTTTTTCTTATATTTTTCTTATTTTGCAAGTTTGGGGAAAACAACTACTGTAGTCATGGAGGGCTATTTATATGCGGGAGTGCTCTTGGGTATTTTGTGAGGGCTCACCATTTATTTTTAGTGTGCTGCATGTGCTTCCAAGGAGATGGAGGCAAGGGTCAGGGCTAGTAGCCAGTGCCTGTTTGCAGGGCCCTGGGAAGTGGCTATGACCCTCGGGCAGGTGTAGGCAGAGCCAGGAGCATTTGGCATTGGCAGTGGTAGAGCATGTGCATTCCCAGGGGAGTGAGAGGGAAAACGGGTAGTGCTTGGTTGCAGTGCCCTCCTCTGTGATGACCTCTGAGATGACTGGGACCACAGATGATGCCTGTTCCCAGACCCCTAGTGGTGACAGGCCACACCCACCTCTGGAGTCTGAGCTGACCAGGTTTGCCCCTGTCACCTGTGGACCATGTAAGAAGCACCCTATCCTGCTTATCCCATGCAGGAGGTGCCACCACCTGTAGACTGAGCAAGAGGGGCCCATTGCCCATAGCCCACGAAAGAGGCAGCTTACCTCTTTCCACCCTCCGAGAGTCTACATGTACACGAAGAAAGATATTGCTATGGAGGTCCACCCCTCTTCCTCTTGGCCTCCCCAACAATGGTGCCTTCCTTCTCCTGCAGGCCCAGACCTCCTCCCAGGTTCCCTTGGCTGTGGCCCTTCATTCCCCAGCCTTTGGTTCACGACTCCCTAGCCCCTCAGGCTGTCTCCACACAGCCAGCCCTAGTCCTCTCCCCAGAACTGATCTCCAGAGCCTGGGTCTCAGTGCCCAGCCCCCTCTCAAGCATCTCAGGCTGTGGTGTCCCAGGAGGTGGTACCAGTGGTCTTTGTATCTCTCTCTCTCTGCTTTGCCCTCCTCAGCCCAGCTGCTGTGTTCTTCTCTGAGGCTTTGAGGTCCCGCCTGTCTCAGCTGATCTCCTTGTCAGGAGGCTTCCCATGATGTGGGTTCCTTTCCTCTTTCACAGCTCCCTCTCAGGAGTGCTAGTCCCATCCTGATTCCTCTCTCTCTCTCTCTCTCTCTCTCTATGTCTCTGTCTCTCTCTCTCTGTCTCTCTCTCTTTTCCTTTTGTTATACACAGTTATGTGGAGGGTTTCTTGCCCTTGTTTGAGGTTTAAGTTCTCCTGCCAGTGTTCTGTAGATGTTCTGTGAGAATCCTTCTACAAGCAGATTTTTTTTAATGTGTTTGTGGGAGAGCTGAATACCACATTTTACTCCTCTACCATCTTGATCCCGCCCCCTAAAAATTTCTAACAGAGTCCTATAAAGTCCAGCACAGTTTCTAAGTCATGTGGAAAAGTTTCTGTTCCAATGTGTCCCTGGCATCCCAAACTTGAATAATGTGCAAAGTGACTCTTTGAGATCACATCATTTTATCCATCCATTGAACTCCATCCCTGACTAAAGATGCACACAAGAGTGACGTGTTTCTTCAACTCATAATTTAAAATGTGGATCAAGAGCTGATTTGGCGGTCATGAGATGCCCCCACTACTTCCTAAGGAAACACGGAGTGTATGAGGCCACAGCTGCCTTTGTCTATTTCAGTGGTTCCTGGATGACTGTTATCCACCTTGCTTCTTTGGCACTCTCCCTGGGAATGACATTAATCTCTCACTGAAGGTGGAGCCAACTCTGAATTTTCCTTCTGAAATATATATGCCTGAGATAAAGGCTGGACAAGGGCTTCCCTTATATCCAGTGGGGCCTTTGAAAAATCTTCCTCTCATTTAGGTCCTATCTGGTCTTAGCTGTGTGTAGTCTCACTAATGAAGAATGATCAGTATTTCTTTTTATGGCACTTAGCCTAGTGTATCCCAAAATCCCACATCACTTATGAAAGATATTGTGGAGTGTCACTCTTCTACTCTTTTTTGTTTTTTTGTTTTGCTTTTTTTAGGGCCACACTCATGGCATATGGAAGTTGCCAGGCTAGGGGTTGAATTGGAGCTGTAGTTGCTGGCCTACACCACAGCTCACAGCAACGCCGGATCCTTAACTCACTGAGGAAGGCTAGGGATCAAACTCACATCCTCATGAATACTAGTCAGATTTGTTTCTGAGCCATGACAGGAACTCCCTCACTCTTCTACTCTTCATTGGAAAAAAAGTTTTCAAGAGATGATCTAGACTCATTATGTGTATCTTCTCCTGGCCCTGTGGAGATACCAAACTGCCTCATCAAACACCTTACTTTGACGTGAGGCTTGATGATATCTCTTTGAGAACAGTTGGTAAGGTGCTGCTTTGGGCCTTGGTTTTGTGTGATATATGAAAAAAGTGTGATATTTCTCTCTTCTCTTAGTGGTGTAAATGTACCCAGAAATGCTTGTCTATAGCCTTTAAAATATCAGAATGGGCCTTGGAGAACCTGAAATGATGCTACATGAAAGAACAGTGGCCCTGATATCTCTTTTATCCCTTCTTCTGTTGGTATTGGAGTATCTCATCCCTTCACTGATGATGAACAAATTTGGGACATTTCGCTTTTCTGGTTACTCAAAGGGACATAACTTTTATTTACAACGAGACAATGAATTGGACTCTAACTTTTTATAGATATGTAACTTTATTATTTATTTATTTATTTATTTATTTATTTGCTTTTTAGGACCACACCCATGGCATATGGAGGTTCCCAAGCTAGGGGTCGAATCAGAGCTACAGTTGCCGGCCTACATCATAGCCACAGCAACGCCATATCCGAGATGCATCTGCGACCTACACCACAGCTCACGGTAACACCGGATCATTAACCCATTGATCGAGGCCAGGAGTCAAACCTTCAACCTCATGGTTCCTGGTCGGATTCATTAACCTCTGCACCATGACGGGAACTCCTAGACATGTAACTTTAGAACCTACACAACAAATTTCTCTGTCCTTGGTGTCATTCTAGAAAGATCTTTATTTTAACCTATTTTATTCCCTTCTCCAAAAATGCGAATAATCTTCCTGTAAGGATAAAATTCACTCTTGGGCTGGTTCTCACTTTTTCTCCACATCTTATCCTTATATTCTGGTGAACACCTCTCATTCCTGGAAATCATTTTGGAACTTGAGCAAGTATCTGTCTGGGATCCCAGGCCTGGTTGACTTTGATCCTGAGTACCAGCAAATACTTCCAGTCTTTGAAAATCACAAGTGTCTTGGAAAATTTCATTTAGACAAAGGATATCATGTACTTCTAAGTTTTAAAAAATTTTACTGCGGTGACTGAAAGGAAAAAATATTGCTATAAGATACAGATAGATTAAAAGTTAAAGGAAAAAATATATATATACATATATCTTACAAATACCATATTAAAGGAACAAGATTTTTTAATCAAATGTAAACATGAAATTCAGAGAAGAGACAAAACCATAAATTCTTTGAATAGTCTAATAAAATTTATAAACTTCTAACAAACACGATTAATATAAAAAAGAAAAGCCCAGAAATACTAGAAATGAAGAATAGGACATAATTCAGATTTGGTAGAATTTAAAAGATGAAAATGAGATATTCTGATATTTTTATGCCAGTAAATAATTGATACATGAAAACCCTCCAAAAATAGAGTTTACCAAAACTGAACCTATAAAAAAACAAAAAAGAGGGTAGTCCAAAAGCCCTTAAATAAATTGGTGCTTAAAAAAAACTTCCCACACAGATCTTATTGATTTGTCTTACTGATTAGTCAAAATAATCCTATCTCAAAAATTATTCCAGAAAGAAATTTATGTAACTTTTATTGAGTATCACATAGCCTGGATTTCAATTTTTCTTACCCTTTTTTCTGTATATATGCTTTTTTTCAGATATATTCTTCCAGTTTATCAGTTCACTCTTCAGCAGCTTCTAATTTGCTTTTTTCTTTCTGGCTTTATTGAGATATAATTGACATATAGTACTGTATAAGTCTAAGGTGTACAGCATAATGACTTGACTTACCTTTTTTTTTTCCTTTTTAGGGCAGCACCTGCAGCACCTGGAATTTCCCAGGCTAGGGGTTTAATCGGAGCTACAACTGCCAGTCTACACCACAGCCACGGCAATGCAGGATCCCAGCCGCATCTGTGACCTACACCACAGCGCACGGCAACACCGGATCCTGAACCGACTGAGAGAGACAAGGGATCAAATCCACAACCTCACGGTTCCTAGTCAGATTCATTTTGCTGTGCCAGGATGGGAACTCCATGACTTGATTTACATACATTATGAAGTGATTATGACAGTTTAGTGAGCATCCATCATCTCATACAGATCAAAAATTAAAGGAATGAAAAATTGTTATCTTATGATGAGGACTGAGGTTTACTCAGCGGCTTTCATATATTACGTAGAGCAGTGTTAATTATATTTATCATGTTGTACATTACATCCCTAGTACTTATTTATCTTATAACTGGAAGTCTGTACTTTTGGAATGCCTTCATCCAATTCCCCCTCCCTTACCTCCACCTCTGATAACAAATCTGATCATTTTTTGTGAGTCTGTTTCTTTTTTTTTTTTTTTGCCTTTTGTCATTTTAGGGCTGCACCCGCAGCATGTGGAGGTTCCCAGGCTAGGGGTCTAATCAGAGCTATAGCCACCAGCCTACACCGCAGCCACAGCAACGCAGGATCCAAGCCGCGTCTGCAACCTACACCACAGCTCACGGCAATGCCAGACTGTTAACCCACTGAGCAAAGGCAGGGATCGAACCCACAACCTCATGGTTCCTAGTCGGATTCATTAACCACTGCGCCACGACGGGAACGCCTGTTTCTGAAGTAAAATCGACCTACAGCACAGTTCCTGTTACACAGCATACTGATTCACTATTTCTAAATTTCAAAATGCTCACCTTTTTAAAACCACCTATTGAATATTTTTATTATTTTCTGAAGTTTATTTCTGTTGCAAACCCCTTTCATAATGTATGTCTTGCTGTTTTCGAATATTGTGAATCCTGTTTCCGTTTCTCTAAAAATTAAATATTCTCATAGTCTGTATTTAATGATTCAAATATCTACATTCAGTGTAGGTCTATTTCTTTTTTATTCTTTTTTTCTTTTTCTTTGTCCATTATAGCTGGTTTACAGATTTCTGTCAATTTTCCTACCGCACAGTGTGGTGACCCGGTTACACATACATATATGGATTCGTCACAAGTGATTAGACATAGTTCCTGGTGCTACACAGCCAGATCTCCTTGCTTTTCCATTCTAGAGACGATAGTCTACAACTGTGAACCCCAGACTCCCATACCATCCCACTCCCTCCCCCACCCTCTTGGCAACCACAAATCTGTTCTCTGAGTCCGTGATTTTCTTTTCTGTAGAAAGGTTCATTTGTGTAGTATATTAGATTCCAGATATATGTGATATCAATATGGTATCTGTCTTTCTCCTTATGACTTACTTCACTCAGTATGAGGGTCTCCAATTCCATCCATGTTGCTGCAAATGGCATTAGTTTATTCTTTTTTATGGCTGAGTAGTATTCCATTGTGTATCTAACCACATCTTCCTAATCCAGTCATCTGTCGATGGACATTTGGGTTGTTTCCATGTCTTGGCTATTGTGAATAATGCTGCAATGAACATGTGTGTGCAAGTGTCTTTTTCAAGGAGATTTTTGTCCGGATATATGCCCAAGAGTGGGATTGCTGGATCATATGGTTCTACATATAGTTTTCTAAGGTACCTCCATACTGTTTTCCATGGTGGTTGTACCAGCTTACATTCCCACCAACAGTGCAGGAGGGTTCCCTTTTCTCCACACCCCCTCCAGCATTTGTTGTTTGTGGATGATGGCCATTCTGACTGGTGTGAGGTGGTATCTCATGGTAGTTTTGATTTGCATTTCTCTAATCATCAGTGATGTTGAGCATTTTTTCGTGTGCTTGTTGGCCATCTGCATATCTTCTTTGGAGAAATGTCTATTCAGGTCCTTTGCCCATTTTTCAATTGGGTTGTTGGCTTTTTTGCTGTTGAATTGTATAAGTTGTTTGCATATTTTGGAGATTAAGCCCTTGTCCATTGTATCATTTGACAGTATTTTCTCCCATTCTGTAAGTTGTCTTTTAGTTTTCCTTTTGGTTTCCTTTGCTGTGCAAAAGCTTGTCAGCTTGATTAGGTCCCATTTGTTTACCTTTGCTTTTATTTTTATTGCTTTGGGAGACTGACCTGAGAAAACATTTGTAAGGTTGATGTCAGAGAATGTTTTGCCAATGTTTTCTTCCAGGAGTTTAATGGTGTCTTATCTTATATTTAAGTCTTTAAGCCATTTTGAGTTTATTTTGTGTGCATGGTGTGAGGGTGTGTTCTAGTTTCATTGATTTGCATGTAGCTGTACAGGTTTCCCAGAAATACTTACTGAAAAGACTGTCTTTTTTCCCATTTTATATTCTTGTCTCCTTTGTCAAAGATCAGTTTACCATAGGCATCTGGGTTTATTTCTGGGTTCTCTATTCTGTTCCATTGGTCTGTTTGTCTATTTTGGTACCAGTACCACACTGTCTTGATTACTGTGGCCCTGTAATATTGCCTGAAGTCTGGGAGTTATGCCTCCTGCCTGGTTTTTTTTTCCTCAGAATTGCTTTGGCGATTCTGGGTCTTTTGTTGTTCCATATAAATTTTTGGATTGTTTGTTCTAGTTCTGTGAAGAATGTCATGGGTAGTTTGATAGGGATTGCATTGAATTTGTAGATTGCTTTGGGTAGTATGGCCATTTTTACAATATTTATTTTTCTGGCCCTTGAGCATGGAATATCTTTCCATTTCTTTGTATCTTCTTTAATCTCCTTGATTAATGTTTTGAGTGTAGTTCTATCTAATTTTTTTTCCTAGCCGTTTGTCAGAGTGCTTAATTTCCTCTTGTTTTGTTGGGTTTCTGTTTTTGTTTTTTTTTTTTTAACTAAGTTTATATATCTTGGACCCCTATCTGTGGAAATACTTCAAGGCCTTTGAAATTGTTTAATCTAGATAAAACTGTATTTTCATCTCATTAAAGTACCATTTTAATTAAAATCTTGGGCTTGGATTTTTTTTTTTGCCCAAATAATGTAAATTCAGGCTGAAAATTCTTGTGAGAACTGTCTTGTGGCATAAACTTCCTTCTGCATTAGTACCAAGAATCAAGACAGGCAGTTTTCCTTCCAGCTTCTCCTGGGTCAGAGGTTGGGGTTTATTTCTAGCCCACACGTATACTGAGGATGCAGTCCTTTAGAACCCCAGCTTTTTGCTGTCAGGCTTTTCTTTAACTTTCCACTTCAGGCAGGCTGTGGCCTTGGTTTCCACTTAGCAGTACCACGATGGCTCTGAGAGCCATGATCCTTTTCATCTGGTTTAGCAAATGGCCTCCGAGTAAAAGCCTGCTTCTTGAGTTTCTACTTTCATTTGATTCGTAGCTTCTTATTCCCTTGCCAGCTCATTAGAGCCTTTAATAAGGTGTTGTCTAGAGTGTATTTACTGTTTTCAGTGAGGCCAGTTAGGGTACCCTGTATCTGACACATGGATAGACATGGAAGTTCCAGGGGCTCTTACCCTCTGCAAGGTGAATTCTCCCAGGGGAGGGCAAGCTAACACCCGCCTTTGTCTGTCTGTCTATCTGTCTCTCTCTCTCTGGTACCTTTTGAGGCACTAGAACCCAGCAAGATGGGAGCCCCATCCTACACTCCAGTAATAACAGTAGGCTTGCGAGTTTGATTCACGCCACTGTCCCCTCCACTGTTCCCACTGTGCCTTGTGCTCTGGCCATGACTGCTGCAGTTCTGCATCTTCCTCACTGTCCCCATCCCACTGACCCAAGTCAGCCTCACTGGATTCCCATGCCTGGCACAGAGGTGGGTTACATCTGACAGCACTTGACCTCTGATTGCCAGTTCCTTTCTGGGAGGTCTATTTGCCTGCAAACATCCCTGCCTGGCCCGATCCTTCCTGGGACAAACACTGAAGAGAACTGTATTCTAACCCATGCTAGAACCAAGTGCTCTGAGCCATGTTTCAGAACGCAGCATGCAGTCAGAAAGGAAGAAGCACAAACTTTGGAACCAAAATATCAAAATTCACGGCCCAGAGCTTTACCACTTAAGTTGTCTCAGCCTCCATGTCCCCACATGTAAATCATTTTTGTCAGATTATTAAAAGTACTGGAGATGATGTATATAAAGTATAGCAAAATAAGTGTTTTAATTTGGTACCGAATGGCGGAAGAACATAAACAAAGGCTATGGTGTTTCTGTGGTTGAGATTGTTATTTTATGCTGTGAAGACTGGATTTTGAGCAATTACAGAAGGAATAGGTCGGCTCTTAGTTATCAGCTCCGATGTAGGAAAGGAGAATGAATTATCTGCAGCCAAAATGGAATGTGGACTAGTGTGTGGGATACAGGAAGACTGACAACCGAAAAACTAAAACCGAAGCTGAGAATGTGGCAGAAAAGAAAACTTGGGTCAGGAGCGAGAAACAACGCCTGAGGAGCAAATGGTAAATCTTTGACTTTTCTTACGCTACTCTTCCCTCCCTCACCCCTGGCAGGCATTACTAATCAATGATGATGAAAATAATAATAGTTCCTTCCCATATTCGTTTATTTATTCCCCAAAATAATTCCACGATACAGGTATTATTTTGTTAGACTTTTACAGCTAAAGACACCAAAGCATGAAGAGGAAATGTGTTTAAGATTAAGCAAGCAACAGAGCAGCCTGGCTCCAGAATGCAAGCCTTTAGTCACTTATGATATGTTCCCTCTGTAAGAAGAGTATATACCATCCTGCTCTTATAAGACTTCCCACCAATATAGCCATGTAGGAAGCCACTATCAATGATCTGTATTGTCTCCTAAACAGAAAAAAAAATCCCCAACTCAGAGAACTGACTTTTATCCAACAGTAGAAAAATATGAGTGAAATTTGCTTAAAAATCTAATTTCAACTCAAATCATACAAATCTTATGTTGGGTGAGTATGGTGTAGGAGAAATAAAAAGTTAGTTATATCATGATCAATAGTTCCTTTTCAGGAGGAAAAAAAAGCAATTTCATTGTCATCTGTAGAAGTAGCTGTCAACATTTATACCAGAAGAATGAATGGAATTCTTTTCATTAGTTGGTAAAGATAACCCCAAATTTAGATAATTTCACTATCAAAATACAATAAGTAATAATTCACTTTCTTGTCTTTATTAATCAACAACAAAATCTGAGTACTAGAACTTCCCTTTTTTTGGGGGGGGTGGGAGGGCACCACACTTGCAGCATATGATTGCAGCATATGGAAGTTCCCTGGCCAGGGGTCAAATCAGAGCTACAGCGGCCGGCCTGCACCACAGCCACAGCCACAGCAACGCCAGATCCGAGCCTCATTTGCAACCTATACCACAGCTCATGGCAATGCTGGATCCTTAACCACATGAGCGAGGCCAGGGATCAAACCCGCATCGCATCCTCATGGATACTAGTCGGGGTCGTTACTACTTAGCCACAATGGGAAATTCCAAGAACTTCCCATTGATATGTATCGAGCAAGCCCCAAATAAAGGAACTTGGTGTCTTCGTTCTCTGAGCTGCCTCCTCTCCGTTCATGGATCTCCATTTACATCTTTACTGAGTCACCAAAGATCCACATAATCCAGTTGGATGAGAACTGATTCTGGAAAGATGTTCAGAAAGTGAACTTATATCCAGGATCTGACAAGATATCCTTTCCTGCTACACAAGGACTGAGCATTCGCTGAGCAGGGCCCAGAAAACAAGGACACTGTATTGTACGGTTACCACATGGCCCCTTCCCCATTCTTTGGAGTTTGACAAGCAAATTGGCATTTGTGTTGCTGAGACTGTCACAGAATAGTGATTGTTAATTATACCCTAGATGTCCTGCCTCATTCTGTCATGGATGTATTATGCTAAATGTGTGTAGTGAGCAAAAGATCTTAAATTTGATTTCAAGTTGCATATCTCTGCCTGCTGCCAGACCCGCCCCAGGGCAGAGAGCGTCTAAAAGCAGGCTGTTGCGAGTTCAGCTCCAGAATTGCTGGTCCTAACTTTAGCTGGGAAGTATTCAGAGGGTCCAGAAGATGTCAGTATGAATTCTTGAGTCTGTCCAGGTCAAGTATTAACATGTCAAATTACATCAGCCGCTGCCTTGGAGAGCTCTCTCTAGACAGGGCAGCGTATAAGCATTAGCTTCAGAGACAATATTTCCCCTAAGGATCTACTCCTCTAATTGGTAAAATTCTGACCTCATGTCTCGACCCCAAAGCAGAATGAATAATGCAGTCTCAGTTATAAAGAACTTCAAGAGACAAACAGGTGAATAAGGTGGCCGTTTCTAAAAATAAATACTAGTCTGCGCCAGCTAGCTGCTTTCCATCTGGATGGATTCTCAGCATCTTCGGTCTCTTACCCAGCAGCCTCTCCCTTTATCACCAAAGATGGGGCAGGGCTTTGGGTTTATTACGGCTTCAAAATCAGCAACTAGGCAGCCTGCCGCGCTTGTCCTAGGTGTGCCAATGTGCACCTCAGAATATCTTTCTGATTCATTTTGGGCCCCTCTGCATATTAAGAAAAGTATGGAGAATAATATACAAGCACTGCACATTCACTGTCTGGATTTAACAACTAGTGACATTTTACCATATATTCTAGCTCTTTAATTATTAATGAAATGAAGATCTCATATAGTCCCTCCTCAACCCCATCCTCCTCCCCCACCCCAGGGATAAGGATTATCTTGAAGTTCACGTATATCCTTCCTCCCTGTCTTAGTTTCCCAGAGTGGCCGTAAGAAAGTACCACAAATAGGGATAGCTTAAATAAGAGAAAGCTGTCGTCTCACAGTTGAGGATGTTGGAGATCAGAGTGTCGACAGGGCCATGCTCGCTCTCCCTACTAGAGAAGGACCTGTCTCCTCGCTTCTGGGAGTTCCTTGGCTCAGGGCAGCATAACTCCATCCTCAGACAGCGTATTCCCTGTGTGCGTGTCTCTGTGTCTGAATTTCACCTTTTGATAAGGACACCAGTCTTCTTGGATTATGGGCCCACACTGCTGCGGTGTGACCTCATCTTAGCCAATTACATCTGCAATGACTCTATTTCCAAATACCATTCTTAGGACCTGGGTATAGGGGAATAGGGTGTGGTTAGAACTTCAACATATGAATTTGGGGAGGATGAAGTTCAACTCATAACACCACCTATGTACTAATACTTTCACCACGTATGATTTTTCCACCCAAAATACTTTCACTACATAGTATTTTGTATATATAAACCTTTATATAAATGTTATTGAACTGATGTATCTTTTGTAACTCTTATTTACCTTTTTATCTTTTTCTTTTCGGGCTGCACCCTTAGCATATGGAAATTCCCAGGCTAGGGGTCAAATTGGAGCTATAGCTGCTGGCTGACACCACGGCCACAGCACTGTGAGATCTGAACCTGGTCTGCGAACTACACCACAGCTCATGGCAGCGCAGGATCCTTTAACCCACGGAGCAAGGCCAGGGATCGAACCTATGTCCTCACTAGTTGGGTTTGTTTCTTCTGAGCCATAACGGTAATGCCTTGTAACTCTTTTTTAGTCCAATGATCTGGATTGTTGTTTTGAGATACATTCGTATGATAGATTGCCAGCACTTCATTTACATTACTTCACTGTACGAACATAACACTATCTTCTCCATACAAAAATTTAAAATATCATGAGCTCTCTGGTTCCACTCTTTGTGAAGATTACGTGGATCTTTAATTGCATTCTATGATCCTGCTATTTTATGATTTTAGGGCTTAGCAGTTTCCATTGCTAAGAAAGTTTCAGGCAGTAGGAGAGCCGCTTAACGGTTAGGGCATACCACTAAACAACAAAGATAAGGGAGAAGATATTTTAACTGATGAGTAAGTGTTAAAAGTTCAAGTCTGGTTTGAGAGAGCCCTGGGATGACAGCCCATGGGATGGGCCTGTGGGAGGAAGGCAGAGATTGAGGATGAGGTACGGCCCTGCTTCCTGACTGCTGGACTGCTCTTTGGGGCAGGAAATTGACCCCTTTGTTCTTTGATCGGAGTGATCAGGAAACCATACAAAAGCAAGTTAAATAGTAACCTAAAAGTTATAGAAAGGTTCCCAGACATCCTTGCAAGTGAACAGCCTGGAGTTTTCACCTACTTCTCTGGAGTCTCCCTTATCCAGAGTTTGAGCCACGACTGACCTAAGATTCAGCAAAGTGAAGGAAGGCTTGATTTTTTTTTTTTTTTTTTTTTTTTTTGCTTTTTAGGGCCACACCCGAAGCATATGGAGGTTCCCAGGCTAGGGGTTCAATCGGAGCTGCACCTGCCGGCCTACGCCACAGTCACAGCAACACCAGGTCCGAGTCGCGTCTGTGACCTACACCACAGCTCACAGCAACACCAGATCCTTAACCACTGATCGAGGCCAGGGATTGAACCTGCAACCTCATGGTTCCTAGTTGGATTTTTTCCCACTGCGCCATGAAGGGAACTCTAGGGAAGCCTTGATCTTAAAGGCAGAAGATAAAGCATAGCTGAGCTGGGCTCACGTGGTCAACTGTGGGGAGGAGAGGAAGGCCCACCCACACAAACTCTCCAGAAGGCCATCAAACTCAGTTGCCAAGAACTAGACAGGGAGATGGCCATCAGGGCAAATTCTTCGAGGGAGTGAAAATATCCACTGGCCATCTGACTCAAAGCTCACAGCACGGATGGAGTGATGGGAGCCTTCCTGAGGAGCAACCTCAGAGAAAGAGACACCGACTGCCTTTGCCCAGGGCCACTTTCTTCCTGTTTGGTAAGGTGACATCCAGCATTGGTAAGCACCTTCTACTTCTGCTGGCCGATTTCTTCCCTACTCTCTGAAGAATCCCTGTGGGAGAGATCCATGTCACTGCCAAATACTAGGCCCTTGAGGAAACTGCTGGAAAACAGGATAGGGTTTGTCTTCTGGAGATGGGAAGTGAGGTGGGATGTGAATTTTAAGGAAAAACCTCCACCTTCTTTTCTTTCCTTCCCCCCCCCCCAGCCTTACCTGTGGCATGTGGAATTTTCTGAGCCAGGGATCGAATCTGAGCTGGAGCTGTGACCTACGCAACATGGGATCCTTAACCTACTGCACTAGGCTGGGAATTGAATCAGCGCCTCCACAGAGACAAGCCAGGTCATTAACCCCCTGAACCACAGGGGGAGCTCCAAGACCTCCACTTTCCTTGCCTGCTCCAAGGGCCTTGGAAATGTCTTGTTCAAAATTAGGAAATTGGAAGTTCCTGTCGTGGCACAGCAGAAACAAATGCTACTAGGAACCATGAGGTTATGGGTTCGATCCCTGGCCTCGCTCAGTGGGTTAAGGACCCAGCATTGCCCTGAGCTGCGGTGTAGGTCGCAGACTCAGCTCAGATCTGGCGCTGCTGTGGCTGTGGTGTAGGCCAGCTGCTGTAGCTCCGATTAGACTCCTAGCCTGGGAAACTTTATATGCCATGGGTGTGGCCCTAAAAAGACATAAAAAAAAAACAAAACCTAGGAAATTGCCTGCAAGGACCACCGTAAGGAAGATGTCAACCTAGTATGAGGCAGTGAGTAAATTTCCTCAGATGGGTCCTATGATGCATTTCTCAAGACAATCCATCTAAATGAAATTTCCCCAAAGAACTTTGAACTTGAGAAGCTCTGTAGAAGGATAGGTAAGCTCATTATTAAAATTTAACATGTTTAAAGCGTAAAGAAGAAATGTTTTCAAAGACTCAAAAGTGGCATGCCCCTCCCCCACCTCGTCCTTCAAGGCGTGTCTGGGTTCAGGGGAAAAGCACAGCACAGCTGGAGCCACGGGAGAAGCCTAACCTGAAAACCAGAGCTGGCAAATACTCTGAAAGTTTCTCTCTCTCTTTCCTGGCCTTCCCCGAGGCCAGAAACCTGAGGGGCCTCACTTGCATGTAGTGTCACCCCCATATCCTGGCCATCATCCGCCCTTACCGTGGTCTGCACCAGACTGAGACATGACTCTGCTTGAAAGGTTGATATGCCTGCAGTGGGACCAATTTAGTCTCAGGATGGAGGAGAGACCACAGACTTTAAAGAAAATGCCATGTAAGTGATGTCAGTAAACTGACAAGAATCTCATTTTTAAAATATGTGTTGGCAAAATGTGAAATACGCAAATGGCGCTTTATGGATTTCTGTTTGGACTGCATGGTTTCCTTTGAGGGCCTCCAGTCTAAGACTTACAAATACACACATAAAAATATTCTCTAATTTCTGCTTTTATCCGTCATGGATAGCCTCAAACTGAATAAAGAATCACCAGTAAAAATCACAAGGAAGGAGACAGAAGACTGTGGACATAAGTAGAACCTCTACAAAGGGACCATCAGAAATCTTTAACAAAAAGGAATTTTAAAACAATTGTTCCCAAAAGCTGTCATTGCTTTAAAAACGGAGCTGATAACATACAGCATCTACTTTGATTTGTCTTTGATGCTTTACTCGGAAACTAGGCTAAGGGAAAGCTATTTGAGAGATTTTCCTGGTATTGATCAGAACTGCACAGGATTTCTACTTTGATTATTTAAGTTACGTTTCATTGTCACATTCCTATTCACTTTCTCACTGAAGTAATCTTCATATCTACTGTAATTTAACAAATGAATAAAGTTTATCAATGCTTAAAATTATTTCATTAGAAATGCAAACTTAAGTGTGAGGAAAAGAATGTACGTATGTATATATGACTGGGTCACCTTGCTATGCAGCAGCAATTGACAGAACATTATAAATCAACTGTAGTAAAAAATAAAAATCTTAAACACAAACTAAAGCCATATTTTTTTCAAATAAAGATAAAGTTCAGAATTTGTCAAAGTGCTATACTTCCGTTTTTAAGAGCAAGCATGATGTTTGGACTTAATGTGTGAAACACATGTGCACCGCAAAGTGAAATTGTTCATGGGCTTAATGTCACACAGTCTTTGTTCAGATCCTGTCTTCCATGACCAGTTTTGTGATGTTGGGCAGGGCGAAGGGTCTCTGGGAACCTCAGTTTCCTCATTTGTAAGAAGGGATTAGTAACTATTAGCATAGTCATTTTAGAAATTTAATGAAGCTGTAGACATTATGGTACCTGGCACAGAGCAGGTGCGCAAAAAATGGCAGCTATGGAGATAGTAGTTGTAATTTCTTGGACCCAAGTCCTAGCTCCTACATTAATTTGCTGTGTAATTTTAGGCAAGTCTCTTTACCTAAGTGTGGGATGTAGAGATGAGACTATATGGTCCCTACATCCTTTGCAGGATAAAGTCTCTAATAAGTTATGGGTCTAATGTTTGAGGCCCTATAAAAGGGTCGGGGAAGCTGCATAGATGCAAACATGAGATTTGGTTGATTTTAAATGTAGCCACACTTAGTGTCATTAGGCACTAGTCTAAGGCTTTTCCATTTATGAACACATTTAATTTCTCACAACAATTCCGTGACTAAAGCACTATCACTACCCTATCTTACAGATGAGAAAACAGCAGCACAAAGAAGTTCTGTACCTTGCCCAGGGTCACACAGTAAGTGGCAGAGCCAGGCTTCAAACCAAGGTAGGCTGCAGAACTCTTATTTGTTTTAACCAGTATGCTTTACGGGTTTTCTAAGGAGGTTGGTTTACTGACAGCTAAACCTCTATCCTCCAGTCTTAAATTCACAAGTAATTCTAACATTTATTCGTTATTACTTTTCTTTCCTGGGCCCAGAGCAGACCCTTGTAATAGGTTTGCTAGAGGATGATGGTTCTACATAGGTCCAGAGGCATATTTACCTTCTAGTGAGTATCTGGTGCTAAGTGCCTGCTTTTTTCCTGATTGGCCTCTTAAATCAGAGAAACGTGGTTTCAGTCCTCACGTTAGTAATAACCATTTGATTTTGGCAACATATTTCACTTCTCCAAGCCTCTGTTGCCCCATCTGTAATGATAGGTATAAATGGGAATCTTTTTAAATGTATTTTTTATTGAAGTATAGTTGATTAATGACGTCTTAGTTTCTGATATATAGCAAAATGACTCATATATATTTATACATATATGCATATACATATATATATACAAACACACACATATTCTTTTCCTGATTCCTATCCTTTATAGGTTATAATGAAATATTGAGTATAGTTCCATATACTACATGGTAGTTCCTTGTTGGTAATCTGTTGAATACATAGTAGTATGTACACGTTAATCCCAAACTCCTCATTGATCCCTACAACCCCCTTTCCCCTTTGGTAACCATAAGTTTGTTTTCTAGTTGATTAACAGTGTTGTGTCAATTTCTCCTGTACAGCAAAGTAACCCGGTCATACACACATACACACACACACACACACATTCTTTTTCTCATGTTATCTTCCATCATGTTCTATCAAAAGAGATTAGATATAGTTCCCTGTGCTGTAGAATAGAATCTCATTGCTTATCCATTCTAAATGTAACAGTTTTCATCAACCTACCCCAAATACCTTGGCAACCTACCCCTGTTCATTACATTCTCTCCTTCCAGCTGCTTGGCCACCACAATTTTGTTCTCTATGGCTATGAATCTTTCTGTTCTGTAGATAAGTGCATTTGTGCCATATTTTAGATTCCACATATAAGTAATATCATGGTATTTGTCTTTCTCTTTCTGACTTACTTCACTTAGTATGAGAATCTCTAATTGTATCCATGTTGCTGCAAATGGCATAATTTCATTCTTTTTATGGCTGAGTACATTCCATTGTAAATATGTACCTTTCTTCTATTTTTTTTTTTCTTTGCTTTTCAGGGTTGCACCCACAGCATATGGAGGTTCCCAGGTTAGGGGTCCAGTCAGAGCTGTAGCTGCTGGACTATGCCACCGCCACAGCAACGTCAGATACGAGTTATGCCTGCAAGCTACAACACAGCTCACAGCAAGGCCAGATCGTTTTACCCACTGAATGAGGCCAGGATTGAACCTGCATCCTCATGGATGCTAGTCAGATTCATTATTGCTGAGCCATGACAGGAACTCCTGTTCTTCTTTTTATAATACTTATAGGTGGTAGGTTAGATTGTTGATTTGAGATTTTTCTTCTTTTTTTGAGGAAGGCCTGTTTTGCTATGTACTTCCTTCTAAGAACTGCTTTTGCAGAATCCCATAGACTTTGAATGTTGTGTTTTCATTGTCATTTGTCTCCAAATTTTTTAAATTTCCTTTTTGACTTGTTGACCCATTTGTTTTTTAGTAACATGTTGGTTAGCCTCCATATAGGTATTTTTTTTTTTAACATTTTTCCCCTGTGGTTGATTTCTAGTTTCATTCCATTGTGGTCAGAGAATATGCTTGAAATAATTTCTTTACTCTTAAATTGGCTGAGTTAGTTTTGTACCCCAGTATGTGATCAATCCTAGAAAATGTTCCATATGTACTTGAAAAGAAGTATATTCTGTTTTTTTTTTTTTTGGATGTAATGTTCTGAAAATATCAATTAAATCTAATTGTTCTATTATGTCATGCCTTGTTGATTTTCTGTCTAGAGAATCTGTCCATTGGTGTGAGTGCGGTGCTAATGTATCCTGCTGTTATTGCATTCCCATCAATTTCTCCTTTTCTGTCTGCTAGAGTTTGCTGTATGTATTTGGGTGCCCCTATATTAAGGGCATATAAATTGACAAATGTAATATCCTCTTCCTGAGTTGATTCTTTTATCCTTAAATAGTGTCCTACTTTATCTTTCTTTATGGCCTTTGTTTTAAAGTCTTTTTTGTCTGATATGAGTATTGTGACTCCTGCTTTCCTGTTATTTCCATTCTCATGAAACATTTTTTTCCATCCCCTGACTTGCAATTTATATGTGTTCTTTGGCCTAGGGTCAGTCTCTTGTAGGCAGCATGTTGTAGGCTCTTGATTTTTTATCCAGTCTACCACTCTTTGTCTTTTGATTGAAGCTGTCAATCCACTGACATTCAAACTAATTATTGATAAATATCTATTTATTGCCATTTTAAACCTTATTTTCCACTTGATACTATGTTTCTTCTTGCTCCTTTTTTTGGTTGGATGATTTCCTTTTATTTTATGATGTGTCCTTTTGTTTTTAGTTTTTGGAAATGTATTGTTTGGTTTTGATTTGTGGTTGCCCCATTTTTCAAATATGTTAACCCCTTCCTATATCTGCTTGCTTTAGCCTGATACTCATATACACTCAAACAATAGTCTTAAAAAAAAAAAAAAAAAAAGTCTAGATTTTCTTACTCTCCTTCCCCACATTTTATGATTTTGATGTCTCTTTTAACATCTTCATGTTTATCCTTTGGCCGTTCCTTGTGTCTATGGTCACTTTTACAAATAATTTATTTTTTCTTTTTGATCCGTATACTGGCTTAAGTGATTACTTTCCAATTGTGATTTCCTCCATCCTCTATCTTATGTCTTTCCTATTTAGAGGAGACCTTTCAAGGTCTTTAAATATGTTGTGCCACTCCCCTCTGGCCTGTAGAGTTCCTGATGAAAAATCAGATGATGGCTGTTCCGCAGTCTCTTAAGACCAGGCAGATTCAATCTGGATCCGGGTAACCAAAAGAAGAGTCAAGGCACTTGACTGGGTAGGTCAGCCATCCCTTGACTGGCTTCGCAAGTGGCAGTGGCAGCAGCAGCAGCAGCAATGACAGGGAAAGTCCTGCCCACCTTTTATACTAGTACAGAGCAAAGCTGACAGTTTGCCAAAATGTTACTAAAGGGTGGTCGTCATCCTATCCTGCTGTGCGTGCACATGTGTAAACATCATTATGTAATAGTTGCTGCATCATTCCTCACGGGAACAACATGGCGGCTAGGCAGAAAGAGCCTGAGTTACTCCATTTCCCCACAATAACTTTATTGGGGTTCTCATGTATGTTATTTGCAGCTTTTCCCTAGCTGCTTTCAGTATATTCTCTTTGTCTTTAATTTTGGTCCATTTGATTAACATGTGTCTCGCAAGTAGCACTCACCCGGGTTCTTATGGAGTCTACGCTTTGCCCTGAGACCCAGTGCACATGAAGCCCTGTATGTGCCTTCCAAGAGTGGAGTCCCTGCTTCTTCCAGTCATGTGGGGGACTCCTGCACACAAGTCCTACTGGCCTTCAATGCCAAATGCTCCAGGGGCGGCTCCTCCCAATATCAGACCTCTCGGCTGGGAAACCTGACATGGAGACTAGAACTCTGACTCCTGTGGGAGAACCTCTCCAGTATAGTTATTTCCCAGTCGGGGGGTTGCCCACCCAGCAGGTATGGGATTGCTTATATCACAAAAGTAATTTCTAGTCTATTTCACTGATCGCTGTTCAGCAGTTAGTTGTAGTTTTCATGTTTTAGGGAGAGAAGGTAAGCCTACGTCCTTCTTTTCCTCCATCTTGCCCAATCAGATTCTTGATATTTCAGGTTTCTTAAGTCCACCAGTGCTTAACTTGTGGCCCAGTATGTGATCTATCCTGGAGAATGTTCTATGTGCACTTGAGAAAAATATGTATTCTTCTGACTTAGAGTGGAACACTCTGTAAATACCAATTAAGTCTTCTGGTCCAATGTGTTATTTAAGGCCTCTGATTCCTTGTTGATTTTTCTGTCTGGATGATTTCTCTCAATGTAAGTAGGATTTTAAATCCCCCCATTATTATGTTAATGATTTCTCCTTTTATGGCTATTAGCATTTGCCTTATGTATTGAGGTGAGCCTCTTTTGATGCATATATATTTGCAATTGATGTACTTTCTTAGATTGAACCACTGGTCAATACGTAGGGTCCTTGTTTGTCTCTAATAGCAATCTTTATTTTAAAGACCATTTTGTCTGATAGAAGTATTGCTATTCCTGCTTTCTTTTGATTTCAATTTGCATGAAATACCTTTTTCCATTTCCTAAGTTTCAATCTGTGTTTCTAGATCTGAAGTGTGTCTCTTGTAGACAGCATATATACAGATTTTGGTTTTTTTTTTTAATCCATTCAGCCAGTCTTTTGTTGGAGCATTTTATCCATTTACATTTAAAGAAATTATCAATATGTATGTTCTTTTTTCTTTTTTTTGTCTTTTTGCCTTTATCTAGAGCCGCACCCGCAGCATATGCAGGTTCCCAGGCTAGGGGTCTAACAGGAGCTGTAGCCGCCGGCCTTCGCCACAGCCACAGCAACGCAGGATCCGAGCCGCGTCTGCAACCTACACCGTAGCTCACGGCAACGCCGGATCCTTAACCCACTGAGCAAGGCCAGGGATTGAACCCGCAACCTCATGGTTCTTAGTCGGATTCGTTAACCACTGAGCCACGAAGGGAACTCCCAATATGTATGTTCCTATTGTCATTTTGTAAATTGTTTTGCATTTATTTTTGTAGATCATTTTTTTTCCTTTTTTGTTCTCATCTTTTGTGATTTGATGATTATCTTTATTGTTGGATTTAGATTCTTTTCATGTGTATCTGTTACAGATTTTTTTTTTTTTTGGTTTGTGGTTACAATAAGATTTTGATGTAATAGTCAATATTTATACATGATTGTTAGATATTGCTGATCTCTTAATTTGAAATGCATTTAAAATACCCTGCTTTCATACTCTTCTCCTTTCATGATTACCAGTTTTTATATTGTTTGTATGGGGATTATTTTCTACCTTTACTGATGAAATTTCCCTTTTCATAATTTTTTTTTTTTGGTCTTTTTAGGGCCGCACCTGCAGCTTATGGAGGTCCCAGGCTAGGGGTCTGATCAGAGCTGTTGCTGCCGGCCTATGCCAGAGCCACAGCAATGCCAGATCTGAGCCGCGTTTGCAACCTACAACAAGCTCATGGCAACACTGGATCGTTAACCTACTGAACGATGCCAGGGATTGAACCCGCAACCTCGTGGTTCCTAGTTGGATTCATTTCCACTGTGCCACGATGGAAACTCCCCCTTTTCATAATTTTTTGATTTATAGTTGTGGCCTTTTCTGTTCTGCCTGGAGAATTTCCTTTAGCATTCTTGATAAAGCTGGTGTGATAGTGCTGAATTCTTTTAACATTTGCTTGTCTGTAATATTTTTTATTTCTCCATCAAATCTGAACTAGATCATTGGCTGGAGAGAATATTTTTTTAAGTTTTATTGAATGACAATTGAGCGACAATGTTTTAAATTTCTGCTCTATAACAAAGTGATTCATTTATACATATATACATACCCATACCTTTAAGTTTCTTTTCCCAAATAGATTACCACAGAATATTGGGTAGAGGTCCCTGTGGGGAGACTGTTCTTTGTTGTAGATTTTTTCCCTTTCATTACTTTAAATATGTTGTACCACTCCTTTCTGGCCTGCAGAGATTCTGCTGAAAAATCAGCTGATAAACTTATGGGGAGTGCCTTGTATGTTATTTGTTGCTTTTTCCTTTTAATATTTTCTTTAATTTTTGTAATTTGATTGCTATGTATCTCAGAGAGTTTCTCCTAGTGTTAAACCTTTATGTCCTTTATGGACTCTGTGCTTCCTGTATTTCAGTGACTGTATCCTTTACCAGGTTAGAGAGGATTTCTACTCTTATCTTTTCAAATATTTTTTTCATCCCCTTCTCTTTCTTCTCATTTTGGGATCCCTATAAGCCGAATCTGTGTGCATTTGATGTTGCCCCATAGGCTTCTTAAACTGTCCTCGTTTCTTTTCTTTCTTTTTTTTTTGTCTTTTTTGCCTTATCTAGGGCTGCACCCATGGCATATGGAGGTTCCCAGGCTAGGGGTCTAACAGGAGCTGTAGCTGCCGGCCTTCACCACAGCCACAGCAACATAGGATCCGAGCTGTGTCTGCAACCTACACCACAGCTCGTGGCAACGCAGGATCCTCAACCCACTGAGCAAGGCCAGGGATCGAACCCACAACCTCATGGTTCCTAGTCAGATTCGTTAACCACTGAGCCATGACAGGAACTCCTTTTCATTCTTAATTCTGTTCTGCAGCAGTGATTTCTACCAGTTCATCTTCAAGCTCACTGATCCTTTCTTCTGCCTCATTATTGTGATATGGATTCTTCTAGTGTATTTTTTGTTTCATTTATTGTATTTCTCAACCATGTTTGGTTGTTATTCATATTTTCTAACTCATTGTTTAAAACTTCTTATAACTTCTCACGCTGTGCAGCCATTCCTTTTTTTTGAATATGTATGAATATTTTGATTTTTAAATAAATTTTATTGGAGTAAATTTGACTTACAAAGCTGTGTTAGTTTCAGGTGTACAAAAAAGTAAATCAATTATACATATACATATGTCAATTCCTTTTCAGATTCTTTTCCCATACAGGTTATTACACAGTATTAAATAAATTACCCTGTGCTATACAGTATGTCCTTGTTACCTATCTATTTTATATATAGTAGTGTGTATATATCAATACCAAGCCCCTAATTTATCCCCCCACTCCATGCTTTCCCTTTGTTAAGCATAAATTTGGTTTCAAAATCTTTGGGTCTGTTTCTGTTTTGCAATTTCTTTTGTTTCTATTAAATTCCACATACTAGTGATCTCATGTATTTGTCTTGGTCTGACTTACTTCACTTAGTATGATAATTTCTAGGTCTATCCATTTTGCTACAAATGGCATTATTTAAGTTTTTTATGGCTGAATAATACTCCATTGTATAAATGTACCACCGCTTCTTTATCTATTCCTCTGTTGATGGACATTTAGGTTGCCTCCATGTCTTGGCTATTGTAAAGAGTGCTGCAATGAACACTGGTGTTCATGTATCTTTTTAGATCATGGTTTTCTCTGGATAGGTGCCCAGAAGTGGGATTGCTGGATTATATGGGAATTCTATATTTAGTTTTGTTTTCTTTTGCTTTGTCTTGTTTTCTTTAATTACTCAATGAATTTTATTACATTTATAGTTGTACAACAATATCACAACTAAATTTTATATCATTTCCTTCCCAAACCCTCAGTGCATCCTCCCACCCCCCCAACTTGTCTCATTTGGAAACCATAAGTTTTTCAAAGTCTGCAAGTCAGTATCTGTTCTGCAAAGAAGTTCATTGTGTCCTTTTTTTAGATTCCACATGTAAGTGATAGCATTTGACATTGGCGACTCATTGTCTGACTGACTTCATTTAGCGTGATAATTCCTAGGACCATCTATGTTGCTGCAATTGCAGTTATTTCTTTCCTTTTAAGGGCTGAGTAATATTCCATCATGTATATGTACCACTTCTTTATCCACTCCTCTGTTGATGTACATTTCAGTTGTTTCCATGTCTTGGCTATTGTATATAGTGATCCAACAAACATTGGAGTACATGTGTCTTTTCAAGTCATGGTTTTCTCTGGATAGATGCCCAGGAGTGGGATTGCTGGATCAAATGGTAATTCTATTTGTAGTTTTCTGAGCAATCTCCATACTGTTTTCCACAGTGGTTTCACTAATCTGCATTCCCACCAACAGTGTAATAGGGTTCCTTTTTCTCCATACCCTCTCCAGCACTTATTGTTTGTAGACTTTTTTTTTGTCTTTTTGCCTTTATCTAGAGCCGCACCCATGGCATATGGAGGGTCCCAGGCTAGGGGTCTAACAGGAACTGTAGCCACCGGCCTTCACCGCAGCCACAGCAACGCAGGATCCGAGCCGCGTCTGCAACCTACACCACAGCTCACGGCAACGCCGGATCCTTAACCCACTGAGCAAGGCCAGGGATCGAACCCTCAACCTCATGGTTCTTAGTCAGATTTGTTAACCACTGAGCCACAAAGGGAACTCCTGTTTGTAGACTTTTTGATGATGGCCATTCTGACTGGTGTAAGGTTTCGTTTTGCATTCTCTAATAATGACTGATGTTGAACATCTTTTCATGTGATTTTTGGCCATCTGTATGTCTTCTTTGGAGAACCGTCTATTTAGATCTTCTGCCCATTTTTTTGTGAACCACATGGGAAGTCCTTCTGCCCATTTTTTGATGGGGTTTTTCATTTTTTTGGTACTGGGCTGTGGGAGGTGTTTATAAACTTTGAAGATTAAAACCTTGTCAGTATCTTCATTTGAAAAGATTTTCTCACATTCTGTGGGCTGTCTTTTCATTTTGTTTAGGATGTCCTTTGCTGTACAGAAACTTTTAAGTTTAATTAAGTCCCATTAGTTTATTTTTGTTTTTATTGTCATTACTCTAGGAAGTGGATCTGAGAAGCTATTGCTGTGTTTTATGCCATAGAGTGTTCAGCCTATGTTTTCATCTAAGAGTTTTATAGTATCTGGTCTTATATCTAGGTCTTTAATCCATTTTGAGTTTATTTTTGTGTATGGCATTAGGAAGTGTTCTAATTTCATTTTTTACATGTGGCTGTCTGGTTTTCCCAGCACACTTATTGAAGGGACTGTCTTTTCTCCATTGTATATTCCTGCCTCCTTTGTCATAGATCAGTTGACTATAGGTGCATGGGTTTAATTATGGGCTTTATATCCTGTTCCACTGATCTATATTTCTGTCATTGTGCCAGTACCATATGGTTTTGATGACTGTAGCTTTGTAGTATAATCTGAAGTCAGGGAGCCTGAATCCTCCAGCTCCATTTTTATTTCTCAGGGTGGCTTTGGCTATTCTGGGTCTTTTGTGCTTCCAAACAAACTTTAAAATATTTTTTTCTAGTTCTGTGAAAAATGTCCTTGGTAATTTGAGTATTGCTACTTCAGCTTTCTTTTGATTCCCGTTTGCATGGAATATTTTCTTTCAGCCTCTCACTTTCAATTTGTATGTATACCTAGAAGTGAAGTGGGTCTCTTGAACACAGCGTATATATGGGTCTTGTTTTTGTATCCGCTCAACCAGTCTATATCTTTTGGTTGGGGCAGTTAGTCCATTAACATTTAAGGTAATTATTGATATGTATGTTCTTATTGCCATTTTATTAACTGTTTTGGATTTGTTGCTCTTTTTTCTTCCCTTCTTCTCTTGTTTTTGCCTCTTGTGGTTTTATGACTTCTTTAATGTTGTATTTGAGTTGATTTTTCTTATTTGTGTGTGTATCAATGTAGATTTTTGGCTTACAGTTGCCCTGAAATTTTGATATAGGAGTGTGTGTATATATATATATATAAATACATATATATATACACACACACACACACACACATATATATATATATACACACAAGATTGTTTTAAATTCTTGGTCTCTTAATTGCATTTCCAGTATCCTGCATTTGTACCCTCCTCTTCTCATGATTTCTGATTCTGGTAGCATAATTGTGCGTGGATGATTTCATATCTTTATTGTACCTATGCCTTTACTGGCGAATCTTGTCATTTGTTTTACTTTTGTTTCTGGTTGTGGCCTTTTCTTTTCTGCCTGGAGAAGTTCCTTTAGCATTTGTTGTAAAGCTGGTTTGGTGTTGCTGAATTCTCTTAGCTTTTGCTTATCTGTAAAGCTTTTGATTTCTACTTCAAATATGAATGACAGCATTGCTGGGTAAAGTAATCTTGGTTTAAGATTTTTTTTCCTTTCATCACAATAAGTATATCATGCCACTCCCTCCTGGCCTACAGATTTTCTGCTGAAAAATCAGCCAATAACATTATCAAGATCCCCTTGTATGTTATTTGTTTCTTTTCCCTGGCTGCTTTCAATATTTTCTCTTTGTCTTTAATTTTGGTCAGTCTAATTAATATGTGTCTCAGAGTGTTCCTCCTTGGCTTTATTTTATATGGTGCTCCTTGTGCTTCCTGGATTTGAGTAAGTGGTTCCTTCCCCATGTTAGGGAAATTTTTGGCTATTATCTCTTCAAATATTTTTTCTGTTCCTTTCTTTCTCTCTTCTCCTCTGGAACCCCTATAATATGAATGTTGATGCATTTAACATTGTCCCAGAGTTCTTTGAGACTGTCATCATTTCTTTTCAATCTTTTTTCTCTTTTCTGTTCTGCATCAGTGATTTCTACTGGTCTGTCCTCCACCCCGCTTATTTGTTCTTCTGCCTCCTGTATTCTGCTCTTGGCTGCTTCTAGTGAATTTTTTATTTCAGTTATTATATTTTGCATCTCTGCTTGCTTAATTTTTATATCTTGTATATCTTTGCTTAGTGTTTCCTGTAAATTATCAATCTTTGCCTCCAGTTTATTTCCAGTGTCTTGCATCATCTTCAACATCAACAGTCTAAAGTCTTTTTCCTGGAGGCTGATAATCTCCTGATCACTTAGCTGTTTTTCTGTTTTTTTTCTTTTTCCCTTATCTTAGTTATAGTTCTCTGTCTTTTCATTTTTATACGTTTTTGGTGCGGTGTCCTTTTTGCAGACAATAGAGTTGTAGCCTCTCTTACTTCTGGTGTCTACCCCCCTTGTGGCTGAAGTTGGTATGGGGGCTTGCTGTAGGTTCTATATTTAGTTTTTAAGGAACTTCTGTACTGTTCTCTATAGTGGTTGCACCAGATTACATTCTCATCAACAGTGTAGGAGGTTTCCCTTTTATACAGACCTTCTCTAGCATTTATTGTTTGTAAACTTTTTGATGATGGCCATTCTGACTAGTGTGAAGTAATATCCCATTGTAATTTTGATTTTAATTCCTCTATTAATTAGTGATGGTATCCATTCTTTTCCTAAGTTCTTGGATAATCTTTAAAATGATTACTGTGCACTATTTCCTGGTTAGATTGTCTGTCTCCACTTCATTTAGCTTTTCTTCTGGGATTTTATTTTATTCCTTCTTTGGAACATAATGTTCTTCTGTTTCATTGTGTCTAAATTTCTATTTGTATTTTTATGTATGTGTTAGTTTAGTTGTTTTTCTTGACCTTGGAGAAGTGACCCTCTGTAGGGGATGTTCTATGTGTTCCAGTAGAAAGTTCTCTCTCATCACTCAAGGGCCAGGGGCCAGCTGGACCCAAGTGTAGGATCTGACCTGCATTTTCTGACTCGATTTTGTGGGCTGTTGATTGTAGTTGTCTTGCTTCCAGTGTCTGTCCCCTGATGGGTGAGGCTTGTCTAAAGGTTTGTGCAGGCTTTCTGGTGGGAGGAGCCCATGCCTGCTCACTGCTTGGTGGATTTGGACCTTGGCCTTCTAATGGGCAGGGATGTATCAAGAGGCAGCTGTGGTCTCAGGAAGTCTTTAGGTGCCTGTTGGCTGATGAGTAGGGCTGTGTTCTTGCCTTGTTTGTTTGGCCTGAGGTATCCCAGCACTGGAGACTACAGGCTGTTAGGTGGGCCCAGGTCTTGGCACCAAAATGGCAACCTCCAAGAGAGCTCACACTGATAAATATCCCAGCTCTATCCCTTGTCCCTAGAGAGAGAGCCACAATCACCTGCCTCTCCAGGATACCGCAAAGACCAGTGGGTAGGTCTGGTCCAGGTTCAGTAAAGACACTGCTTTTTCCCTGGGTTCCAGCACACAAAGAAACCTCCAAGAATGTGAGCCCTCCAAGAGTGATGTCCTTTTTTCCTCCACTCCTGCGGAGCTCCTGCAATCAAGCCACACTGGCATTCAAAGCCACATGCTCTGGGGGTTTCTCTTCCTGATACCAGACCACCAGGCAGGGGAGTCTGTTGCTGGGCTTGGAACTCTCACTCATGTGGGAGAACTTCCACAAATTCTCCAGTTTGTTGGTCACCCACCCGAGGAGTATGGGATTTAATTATGGCATGAGTGAGCTTCTCCTACTGTTTCCTTGTGGTTTCTTCTTTATGTCTTTGTATGTAGAATATATTTTTGGTAAATTCCAGTCTTTTTCATCAATGGCCAGCAGTTGGTTGTGATTTTGGTGTGCTTGTGAGAGGACGTGAGCTAAAGGACCTACTCTGCCATCTTGTCTCCTCAAAAAAAAAAAAAAAAGGAATCTAGGACATCCTTAAAGACCTATTTTCTCTCTTTTTTTTCTTGTTGGAATTTGATGATAACATCCAGAGCTGGAGCAGCCATTTTCATTGGATGTAGATAGCACATATTGAATCTCCACAGGCCTCTCTCTCCCAGCCTACCTACCACGACAGGAACCCAGCAATGACTTTTAAGATACAACACCAAAGTCATTATTCATGAAAGAAATAATTGATGGCTAAACTGAATTAAAATTTCAAACTTCTGGTCTGCAAAATATGGAGTTCCCGTTGTGGTACAACAGAAATGAGTCCAACTAAGACCCATGAGGTTGTGGGTTCTGTCCGTGGCCTCACTCAGTGGGTTAAGGATCTGGAGTTGTCGTGAGCTGTGGTGTAGGTCGCAGATGTGGCTCAGATACTGCAATGCTGTGGCTGTGGTGTAGGCCAGCAGCTGTAGGTCCAATTCAACCCCTAGACTGGGAACCTCCATATACTGTGAGTGCAGCCCTAAAAAGCACTGTATATGTGTGTGTGTGTGTGTGTGTGTGTGTTGTGTGTTGTGTGTGTAATGTCAAAGTAATGAATAGAGAAAACACAAATTGGGATAAAATATTTGTAAAAGACATATCTGGTAAAGGCCTATTTTCCTATTTTCAAAATTATGCATAGAACTCTTAAAACACAGTAATTAGAAAAGCAAGCTGATTTTATAAGTAGGCCAAAGACCTTAACAGATATCTCACAAAAGAAGATATACAGGTGGAAAACAGTCATAGGAAAAGATGTTCAATATTGTATGTCATCAGTGAAATGCAAATTAAAACAGTAACGATATACTACTACACACCTATTTGTTTTTTTTGTTTTTTTTTTTTGCATTATAGCTGGTTTACAGATTTCTGTCAGATTTTCCAACTGCACCATGTGGTGACCCGATTACATGTACATATATGGATTTGTCACATGTAATTAGATATAGTTCCCCGTGCATTACAGTTGGAGCTCCTTGCT
>PVHT021183666.1:31043293-31087951 GCA_004024745.2 Catagonus wagneri
TCCGCTGATCGTTGTTTAGGTTTCTTCCCAGGAAACTTTTCTTTTTCACAGCTCCCCCCTCCCTGGAGTGCTGGTTACAGTCCTAATTGCTTTTCTCTCTCACCTTTTTTTTTTTTTCACTTTTCTACCCAGTTATTTCAAGGGTTTCTTGCAGTTTTTGGAGGTTTAAATTAATCAGCATTCAGATGATGATTTGTCCAACTTGTTTTATATTTAGATGCGTTTTTTGATGTATTTGTGGGAGAGGGTGAGCGCGACCTCTTACTCCTCCGCCATCTTGCCGCAGTCCTGCACACCTATTTGAATAGCCAGAATCTGAACTCTGACAGCATCAAATGCTCGTGAGGATGTGGCATAACAGGGAACTCTCATTCATTGCTGATGGGAATGGAAAATAGTTCCAGTCACTTTGGAAGACAGTTGGTGGTTTCTTACAAAACTAAACACACTCTTACTACACACAACCCAGCAATTACGCTCCTTGGCATTTATCCAAAGGAGTTGAAAACTTATGTTCACACAAAACCCTGTGCGTGGATGTTTACAGCAACTTAATTCACAATTGTCAAAACTTGGAAGAAACCAAGATGTCCTTCAGTAAATGAACAGATAAATAAGTTGTGGTACATACAGACAATGGAATATTATTCAGTGCCAAAAATAAATGGGCTATTAAATCATGAAAAGACATGGGAAAACCTTAAATGCACATCTCTAACTGAAAGAAGCCAAACTGAAAGGACTACATAATGTATGATTCCAGCTGTATGACATTCTGGAAAAGGTAAAACTACGGAGACTGTTAAAAAAAATCACTGATTGTAGGAGTCAAGGTGAGGAGGGAAGAAAAGGCGGAGCCCAGAGGATTTTTTAAGGCAGTGAAATACTCTGTATGATATCATAATGATAATCACATTTCATCATATGTTTGTCCAACCCAACAGAATGTACACAGCCAAGAGTGGATGATAATGTAAACTATGGACTTTGTGTGATCATAATGTGTCGACGTAGGTTACAATTGTTTGTAACAAATTGTTTTTTCATTGTTTGTCACATTTCAGTGAGGGATATTGATAACGGAGCAGGCTATGCGTGTGGGGGTAGGGAGTATATGGAAAATCTCTGTACCTCGCCTGAATTTTGCTGTGAACCTTAACAGCAAGAAAAATTGTCTTAATAATAATAGCACTAATTTTAAAATAATAGGAAGGAAATATCTAAGGCTGAGGGAACCCAGAGCCTTTTCAGTAGTGTTGGAATACAAATGACAGGAGGGGTACTTCCATTGTAAAATCATCTTTGAGAGCATACTGCCCTCACGGGACTTGTAGCTGTGTCCTGTCTTTTCTCTGGCTATATGAAAGTTCAGTATAATTACAGTCCCTTTAATATCTTTTTGTGACACCCACATATTCATAGCATAAAGAGATGATGTTACAAAGAAGGAAACTTTATTAAAAAGCAAAAGAAAAGGAAGAAAAGAAAGTTGAATATACAATGGGACGCTCGGAACAAAAAATTGAAGAGCCTTAAAAAAATGTTATTTAGAAAGATGGAATTTTTGAAAAAGGACATTTAAAAGAGGAATGAAAGGATGACATCAAACCATGGATGGAATTTATAGTTAAAACCTGTAAGTGGTGGGATAAAGTCCTGCCCTCCTCCTCTAGGCTATAAAGGTCAGGGCAGACAGGATGATCTGACTCAGCCTGAGCTGATGAGATACTCAAAGTCTACGGATTTTTCAACAGCCTGAAGTGTGGACCGCGTGCTTGGCTGAATCTCCGAGCAGCTTCTAGGCTTCCAGTGGCTGCCCTAACCGAGGTGCCAGCTGAAGAATACTTCTCTGGAACTCAGAACAAGTGATAAATGAAAAAGTCCTTCCCAGAGTTCCCACTGTGGATCAACAGGTTAAGAATCCAACTAGTATTCATGAGGATGTGGGTTCAATCCCTGGCCTTGCTCAGTGGGTTAAGGATCGGGGATTGCCACAAGTTGAGCCACAGGTCACAGATACAACTCAGATCTGTCATTGCTGTGGCTGTGGCATAGGCTGGCGGCTGCAGCTCCAATTTGATCCCTAGCCTGGGAACATCTATATGCCACAGGTGCAGCCATTAAAAAAAAAAAAAAAAAAAAAGTCTTTCCTTAGCTCAGTGGTTCCATTTGAAGTCTGCCCCACTATCAGAGTTAATACTGATCCTGTTTAATGACCATCTCCTGCATGCAGTCATTTCCCCATGCATCACACCCTCATAATTCTCATATTTGTGAATTATTAAGTTTCCTGAATATGTGACAAGATGGCAGAGTAGAAGGACTTTGAACTCACCTCCTCTCACAAGCACACCATAATCACAACTAAGTGCTGAATGACCATCAATAAAAAAGAACAGAACCAACCAAAAAAGATGCTCTCCATCCAAAGACATAATGAGATGGTAGGAGGGGTGCACTCATAATATATTCGTATCCCATAGCCCCTGATTTGGATGACTCACAAACTGTAAAATAATTATATTGCAGACTATTTCCCAGAGGAGTGAGAGTTCTGAGCTCCAGATCAGGCAGGCTTCCCAGACCAGGGGTCCAGCATTGGGAAGAAGTACCCCCAGGGCATATGGCTTTGAAGGCCATTGGGATTAACTGAAGGAGCTCCAAGTTCTAGGGGCAAGAAGGACTTCACTGTCAAAGGAAGCACAGAAAATATCACATGCACCAGGACCAAGGGCAAAAGCAGTAACTTTATAGGAACACGGGCCAGACCTACATGGTGGTCTTGGAGGGTCGCCTAGGGAGGTAGTGGGTCACTCTGGAGACATAAAAACCGGTGCCAAACACATTGGGGAGTATCCACCCACCTGCAGGAGTTCTCACTGGAGACTGACATCTTTCTTGGGTCATTAGCACCAAGACCTTGTCGGTCCCATCATTTGCAAATATGTTCTCCCTGTCCAGAGGTGGTCTCTTTATTTTGTTGATGGCTTCATTTGCTCTGCAAAAGCTATTAAGTTTGATTAAGTCCCATTTCTTTACTTTTATTTCTGTTGCTTTGGGAGACTAACCTACGAATACATTGGTACTACAGTTTATTTATTTTTAAATAATGATGTTTATTTTTTCTATTATAGCTGATTTACTGTGTTCTGTCAGTCTTCTACCTCACAGCAAGGTGACCCAGTCACACATACATGTATATATTCTTTTTTCTCATATTATCATGCTCCATCACAAGTAACCAGACATAATTCCCAGTGCTTTACAGCAGGATCCCATTGCTTATCCATTACAAAGGCAATAGTTTGCATATATTAACCCCAAATTCCCAGACCCTCCCACTCACTCCCCCTCCCTCTTGACAACCACTTTGGTACAATTTATTTCAGAAAATATTTTGCCTGTTTTTGCTTCCTAGGAATGTTATAGTGTGTTGTCTTACGTTTAAGTCTTTAAGCCATTTTGAGGTGTTTTTTTTTTTTCTGTAGGGTATGAGGGTGTGTTCTAACTTTATTGATTTACATGTAGCTGTCCAGCTTTCCCAGCACCATTTGCTGAACAGACTGTCTTTTCCCCTGTTGTATGTTCTTGCCTCCTTTGTTGAAGATAATTGACTGTAGGTGTCTAGGTTTATTTCTGGGCTCTCTATTCTTTCCTTTGATCCCTATGTCTGTTTTTGTGCCAAAACTATGCTATTATAATTACTGTAGCTTTATAGTATTGTCTGAAATCTGGGAGGGTTATGCCTCCTGCTTTATTCCTTTACCTCAGGATTGGTTTGGCAATTCTGGCACTTTATGGTTGCATATAAATTTTAGGATTATTTGTTCTTGTTCTGTGAAAAATGTCGTGGGTAATTGGATGGAGGTCGTATTAAATCTCTAGTTTTTTTGCTAGTATGGCCATTTAAACAATAGTAATTCTTCCAATCCAATAGCATGAGATATCTTTCCATTTCTTTGAATCACCTTCAATTTCCTTATTAATGTTTTGTAGTTCTCAGCATGTAAGTCTTCCACCTCCTTGGTCAGGTTCATTCCTGGGTATTTTATTTTACTTTTGATGTAATTTTAAAGGGGACTGTTTGTTTACATTCCCTTTCTGATACTGCCCTGTTAGTGTAAAGAAATGCAAAAGATTTCTCCATGTTAATCTTGTATCCTGCTATTTTGCTGAATTCGTTTATCAGTTCTAGTAGTTCTTGTGCGGAGGCTTGAGGGTTTTCTGTATATAGAATCACCATCTGCATAGAGTGACAATTTACCACTTCCCTTCCAATTTGGATACTTTTTACTTCTATTTCTTGTCTGCTTACTGTGTCTAGACATTCCACTACTATGCGGAATAGAAGTGGTGAGAGTGGGCATCCCTGTCTTCCAGATTTTAATGGGAAGCCTTTCATCTTTTCTTTGCTGAGTATTATGTTGGCTGTGGGTTTCTCACAAATAGCTGCTTTTATTATGTTGAGATATATTCCCTCCATACCAACTTTGTTAAGTGTTTTAATCATGAATGGATGTTAAATTATGTCAAAGGTTTTTTTCTGCATCTATTGAGATAATCATGTTACTTTTGTCTTTTCTTTTGCTGATGTGATGTATCACATGGATTGATTTGCCTGTGTTGAACCATTCTGGTGCCCCTGGGTTGAATCCAACTTGTTCGTAGTGTATGATCTTTTTATGTCTTGTTGGATTCAGTTTGTTAATATTTTGTTGAAAATGTTTGCATCTCTATTCACCAAAGATTTTGGACTGCAGTTTTCTTTCTTGGTAGTGTCTTTGTCTGGTTTTATTATAAGGATGATGTTGGCTTCATAGAATGTTTTGCAGAATGTTCTGTCTTTCAAATTTTTGAAAAAGTTTAAGAGGGATTGGATTAATGTAAGTTCATTATATGTTTGGTAAAATTTCTGAGTGAAGCCATCTGGTCCTAAAGTTTTGTCTGTAGGAATTCTTTTTTTAAGACTCTGTTTCACTTCTAATTATCAGTCCAGTCAAGCTGTCTATTTTTTCTTGATTCAATTTTGATGGGCTGAATGTTGTCCATTTCTTCCAGGCTGTCAAATTTGTTGGCATATAATCATTCATGGTAATTCCTGATTTTTTTTTAATTTATGCAGTATTAGTTGTGATTTCTTTTATTTCTTTTTTTTTTTTTTTTTTTTTGGCCATGCACACAGCATGCAGAATTTCCAGGGCCAGAGATCAAACTCATGCCACAGCAGTGACCTGAGCCACAGCATTGGCAATGTCAGGTCCTTAACTGCTAGGCCACCAGGGAACTCCCTCTACTATTTCATTTATTTTATTTATTTTAGTCCTCTCTCTTTTGTGATTGCCCTATTTTTAAAGTATGTTAACCTCCTATATCTACTTGCTTTAGACTGATAGTCATATAGGCTAAAACATGTTCTAGGAAAACAATGATATTTTCTTTCTCTCCTCCCCCATATTTTATAATTTTGATGCCCTTTTTATGTTCATGTTTATACTTTTGCTGTTCTGTTATTACCATCACTTCTACAGAAATTTTTTTATTTTTTTTTTAAATCTAGGTACTGGCTTATTTAAATGATTTACTTTCCATTGTGATTTTTTTCTTTCCTGTCAGTTACTTCTCTTGCATTTAGAGAAGGCCTTCAGTATTTCCTTTAGGATATTTTCAGTATTGCTATGTTCTTTTAGTTTTTTCTTGTCTAGAAATTCTTTATCTCTACTTTGATTCTAAATAACAGTATCCTAGGTTGCAGATTTTTCTCTTTCAGGACTTTGAATATAACTTGCCAATCTCTCCTGACCCTTAATGTTTTTGTAGAGAAATCAGCAGATAGCCTTATAGAGGTTCCTTTGTTTTTCTCTTGCTGCTTTTAGAATTATTTTAGAATACTCCGTTTTTAATCTTGATATTTTAATTATTATGTGTAGTCTTATAGGTCTGTTTGGGTTCATCTTCTTTGGAACCCTCTGTGCCTCCTATACCTAGCTATTTGTTTCCTTCTTTGTATTTAGGAATTTTGCCACCATAATTTCTTCAAATGCATTTTCAATCCCTTCTTCTCTTTCTTCCCCTTCTGGGATCCCTATTATGCATAAATTGATATGCTTTATTTTATCCCATAGGTCTCTTATGTTGCTTTCATTTTTTTTTAAATTTGGGTTTCTGTCTCCTGTTCTAATTGGGTGATTCCCATTATTATTATTATTTTTTTTTTTTAAGGTCCACATCCATGGCATATGGAAATTCATAGGCTAGGGGTTGAATCAGAGTTGCAGCTACCAGCCTACACCACAGCCACAGCAAGGCCAGATCCAAGCTGCAACTGTGACCCATACCACAACTCATGGCAGCACTGGATCCTTAACCCACTGACTGAGACCACAGATCAAACCTGCGTCCTCATGGATACTACTCAGGTTCATTACTGCTCAGCCATGATGGGAACTCCTGATTTCCATTTCTCTAACTTCCCAAGCACTGTTTCGTTCTGCATTATTCATTCTGCTATTCATCGCCTTTAGTTCAGCTTTTGTCTCTGCAAATGAATTTTTAAATATTTCTTGGCACCTCCTTATAATTTTTAGTTTCTTTTTACAGTAACCTGCATTTCTGCTGATAGTGTTTCTTAATTCTTCCAATATTTTCATTATCTCCTTTTTGAACTCAGTGTCTATTAGACTGAAGACATTGTTCTTTCAGGCGAATTCTCTTGATATTTTAATTGAAAGAGGTTCCTCAGCTTCCCCCTTACATTTCTCTTGCTCTGTGGGTTTACAAGAAACTGGTATCTATTCTGGCATTGGATGGCTATTACTCTGTGGGAGCATACCTTTGCAGCCTGTGTGGATTTAATATTTGGGGGGGCAAGAGCAGTTTTTAGTATGGATGTCAGCCACCTCTTTTCTCAGTGTATGCTGGCCATTATCCTTTTGATAGGAGGTGTGACTGGTGTTGTGGTGACCAGAGCCTGCACTGGATATTGAGTGCAACTCCTCTTTTCTCTGTGGTTTTCACTGCCCTGTCATGGGCAGGGTTTGCTCCCTGGTTGTTAGAAGCCTCCAGATCCTTCTGAGCTGCAGTTCTGATCAGTGTGTAGTAGGCAGAATTGGAGTGCTCTCGTTGGGAGAGGCGCCTTCGAGTATTGCTCTGCTGGAGCTGTTCACTGCTGAGTGTGCTCTGTTGTGTCACCTGTCACCCACTGTGCCAGCTCACAGAGTACATTGTTGTTGGCATTGCCCTCAGCCCCATCTTAACCATAGGAATGCCATCAATTAGCCCTCGTATCTCTCAAGTATCGTTTTCACAAGTTCACCAGCACAGATCCCAAGACTGCAATAATCATGCACCTGGATCTATGTAACAGCTATGGAGGCAGCTCAGCCCCTGCCCCCGTGTCCATATGCCCACAAAGCCCACAGCTGCTAACGCCAGACCCAACCCAGCCATGGGAGCGTCTGCTGTCTGTTCATATGTCCCATAGGTGCTGAATTTACAGTGTTAGCAGATGAGGTGTACATTGGTGGCTTGCACAGATGTGGGGAGAGATTTTAGTCCTGCTTCCTAAGTCATGTGGTCCCTAGGGCTCAGCTGTCATTTCAGCCCAAACTCTCCACATGGGCAACTCACTGGCATCTGCTCCTGGGTCCCACCAAGGCAGTGGTTGGCACAGGACCTGGTTGGGACATATGAGCCTTCCCAGGCAGGAGCTGGTTGAGGTAGCAGGTGGGGAATGCAGACCACTGAGATGGTGGCTGAAACATGCAAGCCTGGAGCCCATAAATGCAGGGGCTGGTATATGGAGAAAGAGGTGGCTGTGGCAGCCCCGTCCTTTGTGTGCCACTTAACAATGACGTGTTTTTTCTGTGGCAGGCAGGGTGTTCCTCTGTGATCACTCATGGTGGCAGCCAAACCACACTCCAGCCCCTTTAGGTCGTCTCCAGGAAACCAGCAGCCATGCTCTTCCCCGAGTCTGCCCTCTAAACCCCGAGTTCCAGGCCTCAGCTCTCACCCATTCCAGTGAAAGCTATCTCAGGCTAAGGTGCACGGGACAGTAGCATGGACCATCTGTGTAGGTCTTTCTTTGTATTTCCTGCCACAAACCACTTGTTGCACGCTCCTCTGAGCCTCTGAAGCTGATTTTCTGTCCCAGCGGATCTCCTTGCCAGTGAGGGGGCTTCCCAGCATGTGGGAATCTCTCCTTTCAGCTCCCTCCCAGGGGCAAAGGTCCTGTCCTGCTTCCTTTCGCCTCCCAGGGGCAAAGGTCGTGTTGCCCCTCCTACCCAGTTACATGGAGAATTTTTTTGTCCTTTTAGGTATTTGAGGTCTTCTGCTAGTGTCTAGTAGGTATCCTATGAAAATTGTTCCATATGCGGATATATTTTTGATGTATTTGTGAAAGGAGGTGAGTTTCATATTCTACTATTCTGTCATCTTGATTGGAGTCTGTTTATCTTTTTTATATGAAGTAGTTGGCATATGCTAACCACACACTGTTAATTTATCCCTCCCCTACTTCTCTTTCTCTTTGGTAACCATAAGTTTGTTTTCTATGTTTGAGGCTACTTCTGTTTCATAAGTTCCTTTCTGTCATATTTTAGATTCCACATGTAAGTGATATCTTACAGTATTTGTCTTTTACTTTCTGCTTTACATCATTTAGTATAATAATATCTGGGTTCATCCATGTTGTTGCAAATGACATCATTTCATTTTTTTGTGGCTGAATACTGTTCCATATACCAGCCCCCGCATCTATGGCTGGGTTAAGGATCTGGAGTTGTCGTGAGCTGTGGTGTAGGTCACAGATGTGGCTCAGATCCTGCATTGCTGTGGCCACGGTGTAGGCCAGCAGCTGTAGGTCTGATTCAACCCCTAGCCTGTAAGAATCTGTCCATATCTTCTAGGTTGCCCATTTTATTGGCATATAGTTGCTCATAATAGTCTCTTGTGATCCTTTGTATTTCTCCAGTGTCAGTTGTAACTTGTCCTTTTTCATTTCTAATTTTATTGATTTGAACCTTCTCCCCTTTTTTCTTGATGAGTCTGGCTAACAGTTTATCAATTTTGTTGATCTTTTCAAAGAACCAGCTTGGTTTTAATTATCTTCTCAATTGCTTTCTTTGTCTCTATGTTATTAATTTCTGCTCTAATCTTTATGATTTCTTTCCTTCTACTAATATTGGGCTTTGTTTGTTCTTCCTTCTCTAGATGTTTAAGGTGTAAGGTTACGTTGTTTATTTGAGTTTTTCTTATTTCCTGAGATAAGATTGTATTTCTATAAACCTCCTTCTCAGGACTGCTTCGGCTGTGTCTCATAGGTTTTGGATTGTTGTATCTTCATTGACATTTGTCTCTATGTATCTTTTAATATGCTCTTTGAGTTCCTCAGTGATTCATTGTTTAGTATCTAACTGTTTAGCTTCCAAGAGTTTGTGTTTTTTGCTATTTTTTTCTTGTAGTTAATTTCTAGTCTCATAGAATTGTGATCAGAGAAAATGCTTGAAATAATTTTAATTTTTAAAGATTTACAAAGGTTTGATCTATGCCCAAAATGTGATCTATCCTGGAGAATATTCCATGTGCACTTGAGAAGAAAGTATATTCTGCTGCTTTGGGGTGAAAGTTCTATAGATATCAGTTAAGTCTTTTTGGTCTAGTGTATCATTTAAGGTCTGTGTTTCCTTATTGATTTTTTGTCCATTGCTATAAGTGGGGTGTTAAGGTCCCCCACTTTTATTGTGTTACTCTCAATTTCCCCTTTTATGAGTGTTAGTTGTTGCCTTATATATTGTGCTGCTACTAGCATATATATTGCATATATATTTACAATTGTTGTGTCTTCTTGTATTGATCCTTTGATCATTATGTAATGTCCTTCTTTGTCTCTTATGACCTTTAAAATCTATATTGTTTGATATGAGTATTGCTACTCCCTCTTTTCTATAATTTCCATTTGCATGTAATATTTTATTCCATCCCTTCACTTTAAGTCTGTATGTGTCCTTAGATCTGAAGTGGGTCTCCTGTAGATAGCATATACATGGGTCCTGTTTTTGAGTCCATTCAGCCAGTCTTTGTCTTTTAGTTGGAGTGCTTAATCCATTTACATTCAATGTAATTACGGATAAGTATATACTTATTGTCATTTTCTTAATTTTGGGGAGGGGATTGCTGTTTGGGCTCTTTTTCTTCCCTTCCTCTTTTTGTTGTCTTCTCTTGTGATTTGTTGACCATCTTTAGTGTTATGTTTGGCTTGGTTTCCTTTTTTAGGTGTGTGACCATTGTAGTTATTTGACTTGTGGTTCCCCTTGTACTTCAGTATATCCACCTATATCGGCAGAAATGTGTCTGCTTGTCGGTCTCTCAATTTCAAATGCATTTTCAATGTTCTGAATTTGTCCTATCTTCTCATGCTTGCTAGTTTAGATATCATATTTGTCAATGGGTCATTTCCTATTTTTAAATTATCTTTGCCTTTACCAGTGAGCTTTTTCATTTTTAATATTTTTGTTTCTAATTGCAGCTTTTCCTTTTCTGCTTAGAGAAGTTCCTTTAGTAGTTGATGGAGAGCTGGTGTGGAGGTGCTGAATTCTCTTAGCTTTTGCTCATCTATAAAGCTTTTGATATTTCCATCAAATCTGAATAAGAACTCTGCTGGGTAGAGTATTTCTGGTTCTAGGCTCCTCTTCTTCATTGCCTCAAATATGTTTTGCTACTCCCTTCTGGCTTGTAGAGTTTATGCTGAAAGATCAGCTGTTATCCTTATGGGAGTTCCCTTGTACGTAATTTGTTGCTTTTCCCTTGTGGCTTTTAATATTTTTCTTCAAACGTAATTTTTATCAGTTTGATTAGTATGTCTCTTGCTATATTTCTCCTTGGATTTATTTTGTATGGAATTCTCTGTGCTTCTTCCACTCGAATGAGTGTTCCCTTCCCTTATTTGGGAAATTTTCAGTTATAATATCTTCAAATGTTTTCTCTGGCCCTTTCTCTCTCTCTTCTCCTTCTGGAACCGCTATGATGTGAATGTTGGTGTGTTTAATGTTGATCTAGAGGTCTCTTAGACTCTCCTCAGTTTTGTTTCATTCTTTTTTCTTTATGCTTTTCTGTAGCAGTGATTTCCACCACTCTGTCTTCTACCTCACTTATTCGTTCTTCTGCCTCCATTAACCTGCTCTTGGTTCTTTCTTGATTATTTTTCATTTCAGCTATTGCATTATTTGTCTTGCTTGTTAAATCCTCTAGCTCTTTGTTAAACATTTCTTTTAAGTTCTCCATCTGTGTCTTCATTCTTTTTTCAAGATCTTGGATCATCTTTGCAATCATCAGTCTGAATTCTTTTTCAGGTAAATTGACTATCTCTTCATTATTTTGCAGGTTTTGTGTGATTTGTCTTGTTTCTTCGTCCGAAAACTGCTGCCTTGTCATCTCATAGTGTCTAACTTTCTGTTTATCATCTCCTTAACAGTTGGTATGTAGATGTTTATGCATGTGCCCAGTCCTGGAGTTCTTAGGGGTGGTAGTGGTTCACATGTATCCAGAGCATGTGTTGGGAGCAATGGCATCACACTTCTCCTGTAGCTGGGTGGCTGCTAGGGCATGGGATAGGGTCTGTGAGGCAGGTGGCAATATTTCACCATTCACAGTATTGCTTTTGTAGCTCACAGGGGTAGCAGTGTCTCTTATAGGCCCTCCAGCTAGCATATAGTTTTGATGTTTTAAAGGCCATTTTTCATAGTTTTCAATGTCAGCAGTTTCTTCTGTCGCCCATTTATTTGCAGGGAAGCCTCTAGAAACTGCTCTCTGTAGATATAGGAGCAGATGCTGCTGTTCTGCCAGCACTCCCCTTGCTTGGCCACTCTAGGGATCTCTCTCTAAAGTCTCAGGGGTAAGGGGGAGCTTCTCCCTAACCATTGCCCACAGGCTTTCTCTGTAGCTGCAGGGTATATGTTTCTGGAGGTCCCTCCCACTGCCTTGCTGCTGGTAGGAGTGCTCTCTGTAGCCTTGTGGATCAGAATGTGGGTTCATGGGCCTCCCCCCAGCTCCCTTGGTGTGGAACCAATGCCACTGACATGAGTCTTTGCAGGGCGACTGGCAGGGCCCTGTATCTTGTGCTTTTCTCTGGTTGGGGAGCCCACAGATCCATCAGGACGCAGGCACCAGTGGCCCTCTCACAGGAATGGGTGGTGCCACCAGCAGGTCTTCAGGAGCTGACTAGGTGCTGCTGGCAAAAACCTCTGCAGATTCTCTGGGTAGAGCTGAGATGCCTGTGGTTTCCCTGATCTCTCATGGGTTGGGCACTGCCACTGCTGGCAGCTCTTCTGGCACAGGTTGGGCTCCACTAGCATGTCCCCCCCAGCAGGAACTGGTAATTGTGTTATTCCCCCAGTCAGTTACTACAACTGCTCCAAGAAGTCTGTAGCCCTAGGGGCAGGACTGCTTCCCAGCCATTGCTAGGTAGCCACTGCCACCAAGTGGTTCCCCAAGCTAAGGCAGGCAGTGTCCTGCAGTTTGATAGAGTGGGTGCAGGGTACAAGACTGTAGTGGTGAATCCCACTCCTTCCATCGAGCACCCCCAAACAATGGTGCCTAATCTCTAAGCCCGACTGGGTTGCTTCCACTTAGATTCTCTCCATTGTGGTCACCCTATACTCTAGTCCTTCCAGGCTGCTTCTGAGCAGCCAACCCCGTTTTTTTCCCCACATAGCTGACCACAGCACCCCTTTTGGATCTGATCTCTAAGGCCAAAGTTTTAGTTCCCAACATCTGTTGGCACCCAACTATGGTTCCCTGTTACCCATAACACTGACCATTTGTGGAGGACTGTCTCCTTTCCAGTTGCTTCACACCATTTCTCTAGAGTTCCTCCTCCATTTTTGGCTGATCTTGTCACTCTCGAGGGAACTTCCTAGGGTGCAGGAGCTATTCCTCATTCCAGCTCCCTCCTGGGAGGGCAGGATCCATCTCATTTCCTTTTGCTTCTTTTTCTCTTGTTCTTCTTCTTTCATATTTCTTTTTTTATATAGGTTTTTTTTTTAATTAACAATGAATTTTATTTTAGTTATAGGTGTACAAAAATCATATGTCAATTCGATAGATTTTGTGTCCCAAACCCCCAGTGCATCCCCCCACCCCCCAGACTGTCTTATCTGAAAAACCAAGGTTTTCCAAAATCTGTGAGTCATTGTCTGTTCTTCAAAGAAGTTCATTGTGTCTCTTTAGTTTCCACATGTAAGCGGTAGCATTGGGTGTTGCTGTCTAATTGTCTGACTGGTTTCACTTTGTATGATAATTTCTAGGTTCATCAATGTTGCTACAAATGTTGTTATTCCGTTCCTTTTAATGGCTGAGTAATATTCCATTGTGTGTATGTACCATATCTTCCCTATCCACTCCTCTGTCGATGCGCATTTAGGTTGTTTCCATGACCTGGCTTCTTCCCGCTCTAGCTGCTTTAGATGTAAAGTTAGGTTGTTTATTTGAGCTTTTTCCTCTGTCCTGAGGTAGGCTTGTGTTGCTATATACTTTCCTCTTAGAACTGCTTTTGCTAAATCCCAGAGGTTTTGGAGTGTTGTGTCTTTGTTGTCATTTGCTTCTAGGTATTTTTTAATTTCCTCTTTGATTTCTTCAGTGATCCATTGGTTGTTTTCTCGTTTTTGTATCCATTCGGCTAGTCTATGACTTTTGGTTGGGGCATTCAGTCCATTAACATTTAAGGTAACTACTGATATATATGTTCCTATTGCCATTGTATTAACTGGGTTTTTTTTTTTTTACCCTGAAGTTTTGATATAGGAGTCTATATACAAATGAGATTGTTTTAAGTTGTTGGTTTCTTAATTGCACGTGCGTCTCCAATGACCTGCATTTGTGCTCTCTTCTCATGATTTCTGATTTTGGTAGCATAGTTGTGCAGGGATGATTTAGTATCTTTACTGTATATATGCCTTTACTGGTGAGCCTTGTCATTTGTGGTGTTTTTGTTTCTGGTTGTGGCCTTTTCTTTTCTGACTAGAGAAGTTCCTTTAAGATTTGTTGTAAAGCTGGTTTAGTGTTGCAGAAATCTCTTAGCTTTTGCTTATCTGTAAAGGTTTTGATCTCTCCTTCAAACCTGAATGTGAGCCTTGCAGGGTAAAGCAATCTTGGTTGGAAGTTTTTCCCTTTCATCACATTAAGTATATCATGCCACTCCCTTCTGGCCTGCAGAGTTTCAGATGAAAAATCTGCTGATAACCTTATTGGGGTTCCCTTGTATGTCATTTGTTTCTTTTCCCTAGCTGCTTTCAATATTTTCTCTTTCTCTTTAATTTTGGTCATTTTGATTAATATGTGTCTTAGGGTGTTCCTCCTTGGATTTATTTTATATGGTGCTTGTTGAGCTTCCTGAATTTGACTGAGTGGTTCCTTTCCCATTTTAGGGAAGTTTTCGGCTATTATCTCTTCAAATAGTTTTTCTGTACCCTTCTCTCTCTCTTCTCCCTCTGGCACCCCTATAATATGGATGTTGGTGTGTTTAACATTATCCCAGAGTTCTCTGAGACTCAGCTCATTTCCTTTCAATCTTTTAATCTCTTTTCTCTTCCGCATTAGTGATTTCCACTAATCTGTCCTCCACCTCGCTGATTCGTTCTTCTGCCTCCTGTATTCTATTGTTGGCTGCTTCTAAGGAATTTTTTATTTCAGTTATTGTATTTTGCATCTCTTCTTGTTTAATTTTTACAGCTTGTATTTCTTTGCTCATTGTTTCCTGTTAATGATCAATCTTTGCTTCCAGTTTATTTCCAATGCCTTGCATCATCTTCAGCATCAACAGTCTAAAGTCTCTTTCTGAGAGGCTGATAATCTCCTCATCACTGCACTGTTTTTCTGGGCTTTTCTCTTTCTCCCTTATCTGGGTTAGAGTTTTCTGTCTTTTCATTTTTATAGGTTTTTGGTGTGGTGACCTTTTTGCCAACAATAGAGTGGTAGCCTCTCTTAGTTCTGGCATTTGCCTCCCCTGTGACTAAAGTTGGTATGGGTGGGGCTTGCTGTAGGCTTCCCGATGGGAGGGACTGGTGCCTGCCCACTGGGAGGTGGAGTTGATTCCTCTCCCTCTGATGGGTGGGGCTTTGTCTCTGGATGAGATTAGAGGCTGGCTGTGTGCCTGAGGGGTCTTTAGGCAGCCTGTTTGCTGATGGGTGGGGCTGTGATCCCACCCGGATTATTGTTTGGCCTGGGGCTTCTCAGCGCTGATGGGAGGGACCAGATTTTCCCAGAAATGGCCCCCTCCAGAGAAATGCAGGCTAATGAATGTTCCCTAGAGCTTCACCTCCAATGTCCTTCCCCCACAACAAGCCACAGTCACCCCTGTTTTCCCAGGAGGTCCTCCAAGAATTGCAGTCAGGTTCAACCTGGATTCCTATGGAGACTGCTTTGCCCTGGGACCCAGTACACGTGAAAGTCTGTGTGTGCCTTTCAAGAGTGGGGTCTCTGTTTCCCCCAGTCCTGTGGAGCTCCTGCACACAAGCCCCACTGGTCTTCAATGCCAGATGCTCTGGGGGCTCTTTCTCCCTGTTCCCGATCCCCAGACGTGGGGTTTTGACGTGGGGCTCAGAACTCTCAGTCCTTTATGTGAGTCTCTCTGATACAGTTACTTTCCAGTCTGTGGGGCTTCCCACCCAGGAGGTATGGAGTTGCTTCTATTGTGTAATTGCCCCTCCTACCTCTTGATATGGTCTCCTCTTTGTCTTCTGGAGTAGAATATCTTTTTTGGAAGTTTACAGTCCATTTGGTTGAAGGCTGCTCAGCATTTGGTTGTAGTTTTGCTGTTTTTTGGGAGAGAAGTTGAACTCCAGTCCTTCTATTCTGCCATCTTAATCCAATCTACCCTTCTTTCATATTTCTTATGTCCTGTCTGGTTTTGTAATATTTTGCTTGTTCTATCATAATCTCAAAGTCTTTTGTCAGATTTTTGCAAATTTTCTGTGTGAATGATTCCACGTGTAGTTGTATTTTCAATGTATTTGTGGGAGTAGGTAAGCCTTACATCCTGCTACTCTGCCATCTTAGCCCTATGTCCATGATAGCCATTCTGACCATTGTGAGGTTGTACCTCATTGTAGTTTTGATTTGCATATCTCTAATCATTTGTAATACTGAGCAATTTTCCATGTATCTACTGGCTATCAGTATAACTTCTTTATAAAATATCTTTTTAGGTCTTCTGACCATTTTTTCAATTCAGTTGTTTGGTTTTGTTGTTGTCCAGTTGCATGAATTTTTTGTATATTTTGGAGATTAAGCCCTTGTCAATTACATCATTTGGAACTATTTTCTCCCGTTCCATAGGTTGTCTTTTTTTTTTTATGGTTTCCTTTGCTGTGTAAAAGCTTTTAAGTTTGATTAGGTCCTATTGGTTTATTTTTGTTTTTATTTTTATTGCTTTGAGAGACTGACATAGAAAACATTTTTATAGTTGATGTCAGATAATGTTTGCCTATGTTCTCTTCCATGAGTTTTATGGTGTCTTGTTTTATGTTTAAGTCTTTAAGCCATTTTGAGTTTATTTTTGTACATAGTGTGAGGGTGTGTTCTAATTCACTGATTTACAAGTAGCTGTCCAGTTTTCCCAGCACCACTTGAAGAGACTTTTTCCATTTTTATATTCTTGCCTCCTTGTTGAAGATTAATTGACAATAGGTGTCTGGGTTTATTTCTGGGTTCTCCATTTTGTTCCATTGGTCTGTATGTCTGTTTTTGTACCAGTACCACACTGTCTTCATGACTGTTGCTTTGTAATATTGACTGAAGTCTGGGATAGTTATACTTCCTGCTTGGTTTTTGTTTCTTAGGATTTCTTTGGCAATACTGGGTCTTTTACAGTTCCATAATTTTTGGATTATTTGTTCTAGTTCTGTGAAAAATATCATGGGTAATTTGATAAGGATCATATCAAACCTGTAGATTACTTTGGATAGTATGGCCATTTTAAAATTATTTTTTTCCAATCCAGGAGCCTGGGATACCTTTCCATTTATTTGAATCCTCTTTAATTTCCTTGACTAATGTTTTATAGTTTTCAGTATATAGGTTTTTCACCTCCTTGGTCAGGTTTATTCCTAGGTATTTAATTTTGGGATGCAATTTTTAAAAGTGTTGTTTTTAACATTCTTTTTCTAATATTTCATTGTTATTACACAGAGATGCAACCAGTTTCTGAATGTTAATCTTGTATTCTACTTTTCTGAATTCATTGATCAGTTCAAGTAGTTTTTATGTAGAGTTCTCTATATAGTATCATGTTATCTGCATATAGTGACGGTTTTACCTCTTTTCTTTCAATTATGATGCCTTTTATTTATTTTGTTTTTCTGAATGCTGTGATGAGGACTTCCAATACTATGTTGTGTAAAAGTGTTGAGAGTGGGCATTCTTGTCTTTTTCCAGATTTTAGCATAAAGGCTTTCAGCATTTCTCGAGTATTATATTCTCTGTGGGTTTGTCATCAATGTCTTTCATCATGTTTTTTTCCCATTACTTAATGAATTTTATTACAATTATAGGTGAGACCCAGTGCATGTGAAAGTCTGTGTGAGCCTTTCAAGAATGGGGTCCCCTTTTCCCCCAGTCCTGTGGAGCTCCTGCACACAAGCCCCACTGGTCTTCAATGCCAGATGTTCTGGGGGCTCTTTCTCCCTGTGCCAGATCCCCAGGCATGGGAATTTGACGTGGGGCTCAGAACTCTCAGTCCTTTATGTGAGTCTCTGTGATACAGTTACTTTCCAGTCTGTGGGGCTTCCCACCCAGGAGGTATGGGGTTGCTTCTATTGTGTAATTGCCCCTCCTACCTCTTGATGTGGTCTCCTCTTTGTCTTCTGGAGTAGAATATCTTTTTGAAAGTTTACGGTCCATTTAGTTGAAGGTTGCTTGGCATTTGGTTGTGGTTTTGTTGTTTTGGGGAGAGAAGTTGAGCTCCAGTCCTTCTCTTCCACCATCTTAATCCAATCTCCAATGACTTTCATCATGTTGAGATATCATCCTTCTATACTCACTTTGGTAAGAGTTTTTATCATGAATGGGTTTTTAGATTTTGTCAAATGCTTTTTCTTCATCTATTGAGATGATTACATGGTTTTTTAGTTTTCTTTTGTTAATGTGGTGTATGACACTCATTGATTTGTGTATGTTGAACCATCCTTTTGAACTTGGGATGAATCCCATCTGGTCATGCTGTATGATCTTTTATTGAGAATTATTGATTCTCTATTCAGAGATGTTGGCCTATATTTTTTGGTAGTACATTTGTCTGGTTTTAGCATTAGGGTGATGGTGGCTTCATAAAATATCTTTAAGAGTGTTACTTCTTCTTCAGTCTCTTGGAAAAGCTTAAGTGTAGATATAAATTCTTTGTGTGTTTGGTAGAATTCCCTGTGAGGCCATCTGGCCCTGGACTTTTGTTTGCAGGGAGTGTTTTTATTACATATTCAATTTCATTTCTAGTGATCAGTCTGTTCAAATGATCTGTTTCTTCTTGATTCAGTTTTGGTGGGCTGTATGTCTCTAGAAATTTGTTCATTTCATCTAAGTTGTTAAATTTGTTGACATTATTGTTCATAATATTCTCTTATTTTTTTTTATTTCTGCAGTATCCATTGAGATTTCTCCTTTTTCATTTCTTACTTTGTTTGAGTTCCTTCTCTCCTCTTGGTGAGTCTGGCCACAGCTTTGTGAATTTTGTTTACCCTTTTGAATGACCAGCCTGGTTTTATTGATTTTTTCTGTTGTTTTTGGATAGCTATTTTATTTTATTTTATTTTATTTTATTTTAATCTTCTTAGGGCTGTACCTGTGGCATATGGAGGCTCCCAGACCAGGGGTCGAATTGGAGTCACAGCTGCCAGCCTATGCCACAGCCATAGCAACACTGAATCCAAGCCACATCTGCAAACTACACCACAGCTCACGGCAATGCCAGATCCCCAACCAAACTGAGCAAGGCCAGGAATCAAACCTGTGTCCTCATGGATACTAGTTGGGTTCATTAACCACTGAGCCAGGATGGGAAAACTCCATGGATCACTATTTTATTGATTTCTTCTCTGATATTTATGATTTCCTTCCTTCTGCTGACTTTAGATTTTGTTTATTCTTCTTTTTCTAATTCTTGTATGTGGTAGGTTGGGTTATTGATTTGAGATTTTTTTCTTTTCTTTTCAGGAAGCCTGTTTTACTATGTACTTCCTTCTAAGAACTGTGTTTGAGGCATACCATAGATTTCGAATGTTTTCATTGTTATTTGTCTCCACATATTTTTTAATTTCCTTTTTGATTTCCTCATAGACCCATTTGTTTTTTTGGTAAGACATTGCTTCATCTCCATGTAATCAGTTTTTTCACATTTCCCCCCTATGTTTGAGTTCTAGTTTCAGGCCACTGGAGTCAGGGAATATGCTTGAAATAATTTCTACACTCTTAAATTTGTTGAGGTTACTTTTGTACCCAGTACGTGGTCAACCCTAGTGAATGTTCCATGTGCATTTGAAAAGAAGTATATTCTGTTTTGTGTGTGTGTGTGTGTGTGTGTGTGTGTGTGTGTGTGTGTGTGTAATGTCCTGAAAATATCAAGTCTAAATATTCTATTGTGTCATTTAGGATCTCTGTTGCTTTGTTGCTTTTCTGGCTAGAGGATCTGTCCATTGATGTTAATGTTAATTATTGTATTCCCATCAATGTCTCCTTTTATGTCTGTTAGTATTTGTTTTATGTGTTTGAAGGCTCCTATATTAGGTGCATATATATTGACAAGTGTAATATCCTCTTCTTGAATTGTTCCTTTTATCATTAAATAGTGTTCTTCTTTATCTTTCTTTTTGTCTTTTGTTTTAAAGTCTTTTTTTTCTGATATGAGTATTGTGACTCTCACTTTCCTGTCATTTCCATTCACATGAAATATTTTTCCATCCTCTCACTTTCAACTTATATGTGTCCTTTGGCCTAAGGTGAGTCTCTTGTAGGCAGCATATTGTAGACTCTTGTTTTTTTATAGAGTCTGCAACCCTATGCCGTTTGATTGGAGCATTCAGTCCATTGACATTCAAGGTAATTATTGATACTATGTATTTATTGCCATTTTAAACCTTGTTTTCCAGTTGATTCTATATTTTTCCTTTTTTTTTCTTAGTTCGATGATTTTCTTTTATGCTCATGTCCTTTTGTTTTTAGTTTCTGTGAATGTATTTTTTGATTTTGATTTGTGGTTGCCCTGTTTTTCAAGGAGGTTAACCCCTTCCTATATCTGCTTGCTTTAGACTGATAGTCATGTAGGCTCAAACACATTCTTTAAAAAAAAGTCTAGATTTTCTTACTCTCCTTCACCACATTTTATAATTTTATCCTTTTTTACATCTTCATGTTTATCTTTTTGCTGTTCCTTGTGTTTATTGTCACTTTTACAAATAGTTGTTTCTTTTTTTCTTTTTGATCTGTATCCTGGTTTATTTGGTTATTTTCCAGTTGTGTTTTCCTCCATCATGTATCTTCTTACTTCTTTACTATTTAGAGATGACCTTTCAATATTTCTGTTAGAATGGGTTTAGTATTGCTCTATTCTTTTAGTTTTTACTTATCTAAGAAATTCTTTATTTCTCTTTCCATTTTAAATAACAATCTTGCAGGGTAGAGTATTCTCAGCTGCACATTTTCCCTTTTATTTTATTTATTTATTTATTTATTTATTTATGCTTTTTTAAGACTACAGTTGTAGCACGTATAAGTTCCTAGGAGTCAAATCGGAGCTGCAGATGCAGGCCTACACCACAGCCATGGCAACATGGGTTCCAAGCTGTGTTTGTGACCTACACCACAGCTCACAGTAATGCTGGATCATTAACCCACTGAGCGAGGCCAGGGATAGAACCTGAATCATCATGGATACTAGTTGGGTTCATTACCACTGAGCCACAATGGGAACTCCAATTTTTCCCTTTTAGAACTTTGAATATATCTTGCCACTCTCTTCTTGCCTGTAGCATTTCTGTAGAGAAATCAGATGATAGCCTTATGGGGGTTCCCTTATAATTAACATTTTTTTGCCCCCTGTGAGCAAGTGAAACTAGACTATATAATTAACTTTTCATTTTTATCTTGCTGCCTTTACAATCCTCTCCTTATCTTTAACTTTTGCCATTTTTATTACAATATGTCTTAGTGTAGGTCTATTTGGATTCACCTTATATGGGTTCCTCTGTGCCTCTTGTATTTGTTTCTTTTAGATTTGGAAAGTTTTTAGCCATAATTTCTTCAAATATAATTTCAATCCTCTTTTTTTTTCTTCTCATTCTGGAATCCCCCTTATGCATGGATTGGCCTGCTTTATATTATTCCATAGACCTTTTATATTGCTTTCAGGTTTTTTCATTTGGTTTTCTGTCTGCAGTCTTGATTGTGTGATTTCCATCTCTGCATTATTCATTCTGCTCTTCAGTGCCTTTCACTCAGATTTCCTCTCTGCAAATGAATTTTCTAATTTTTCTTGCTCCTTCTTATAATTTCTAGTTCCCTTCTAAAGTAATCTGCATTATTGTTGATATCTGCTCTTAATTCCTCAGTATTTTCATTACCTCTTTTTTGAACTTGGTGTCTGTTAGACTGCAGAGTTTTGTTGCATCATTTGCTCCAGTGGGGGAATTCTCCTGTTCTTTTAACTGGGAATGGTTCCTATGCGTCTTCATTTTGCCTATATTTTTCTTATTCTGTAAGTTTAGAGAAAACAATTGTCCAGTGTAGTCTTGGTGCTATTTATATGGGAGTATCTCTGGGTACCTTTTGAGGGCTTACTATTTCTTTTGGCACAAAGTCTGCTTTTTATTTGGCTGCTTGTTCTCTTTTTCCTTAGTGTGTGCAGGTGCTCTCCTCTTGATAGGGGGTGTGCTGGTGTTTGGTCTGCATGTACTTCCAGGGATATGGAGCAATGAACAGGCCCTGTAGCCTGTGTCTGGTATCTGGGCCCTTGACAGTGGTGAGGACATATAGGGAGGTGCAGACACTGGCTGCTCCTGGTTGCAGGGCCTTGGGCAGTGGCAGTGACCATCTAGGAGGTGGAAGCAGTGCCCACATCCTTTGGCAGTGGCAACAGCAGGGCGTGTGTGTTCCCAGAGAAGTGAGTTCAATGGGAGGTGCTCCATTGCACAGCCCTCCTTGGCAGTGACCCATATGGTTACTGGGGTTACAGGCAGTGCCTGTTCTTGGGACCTTTAGTAGTGGAGGGTCACTCCCACCTCAGGAGTCTCAGATGGCTGCAGCAGTTTGCACCCACCCCCAAAGCCTGTGCAAGAGACACCCCATCTACCTAGATCATGCACATGCACAGAGAAGGATGCTCTGATGGTAGCCCCACCCCTCCTCATCATGCCCTCCCCAACAATGTCACCTTGCCTCTCCTGCAGGCCTAGCCCCCTTCTGCCCTCTCTCTGCTTCAGTACTCTGCTCCCCAGCCTGTGGTGCATCTCTCCCTAGCTCCCTCAATCTGTCTCCACACACCCAACCCTAGTCCTTTTCCCAGAACTGACCTCCAAAGCCCGAGTCTCAGTGTCCAGCCCCCACTCAAGTGTCTCAGGCTGTGGTGTCCCAGGCAGTGGTACCAATGGTCTGTGACCCTCTCTGCTTCGCCCTCCTCAGTCTGGCTGCTGCTTTGCGGTCTCCGCTCTGTCCCAGTTATCTCCCCATCAGTTAGGTGGCCTCCTAGGGTGTGGATTCCTTTCCCCTTTCACAGCTCCCTCTCAGGAGTGCTGGTCCCATCCTGATTCTTTTCTTCCCTCTCTTCTCTCTCTCTCTCTTTCCTTTTGTTTTACCCAGTAATGCAGAGGGTTTCCTGCCCTTTTTGGATGTCTGAGGCCTTCTGACAGCTTAAGTAGATGTTCTGTGCAAATAATTATACATGTAGATTGTTTTTTTGGTTGTGTTTGTGGGCAGAAGGAAGCACCACGTTTTACTCCTCTGCCATCTTGACACCCTCTGATAATTCCTAGCTTAATAAGAGTTTTTTCATGAATGGGCATTGTATTTTGTCAAATGCTTTTCTGCATATATCGATATTACCATATAATTCTTTTTTTAGTCTCAAAATAATGGAGTTCAGAACTTTCTTGAATTTTATAAAATATCACAATATTAAAATTTTTAGAAATATTCACAGACTTTTATGATACTTTTAAGCCATGATATTGGTAGACTATCTCTCTGGAAAAAAAAAAGTCTCTGAGTTGTAGTATCTGCCAGTTTATGTGGTATAAATACTCTCACTGTTATCAATTACAAGCTGCCAAATGAACTCACTGAATGTGAAGTTGGGAAGGAATTCTTACAATTGTCCCTTATAAACTGGCATAAGCCAGCCAGCTCCAGCACATTACCACTTTCATGTATTCTTTTTTTTTTTTTGGTCTTTTTTGCCTTTTTTTTATGTAGAGCCACACCCACGGCATGTGGAGGTTCCCAGGCTAGGAGTCCAATCAGAGCTATAGCCGCCAGCCTACACCACAGCCACAGCCACGCAGGATCCGAGCCACGTCTGCAACCTTCACCACAGCTCACGGCAACGCCAGATCCTTAACCCACTGAGCAAGGCTAGGGATCGAACCCGCAACCTCACGGTTCTTAGTCGGATTCGTTAACCACTGAGCCACGAAGGGAACTCCCTTTTATGTATTCTTTATTTTTATTTTTTGCTTGTTAGGACCACACCTGTGGCATATGAAAGTTCCCAGGCTAGGAGCTGAATTGGAGCTGCAGCTGCTGGACTGTGTCACAGCCACAGCAATGCGGGATCTGAGCCGTGTCTGTGACCTACACCACAGCTCATGACAATATCCTTAAACCACGGAGCGAGGCCAGGGATCAAACCTGCATCCTTATGGAAACCAGTCAGGTTCATAAACTGCTGAGCCACAACAGGAACTCCACATGTACTTTTGAAGAAGTGTTTTTCATGACAACCTCATCTGAGGATACTACTTAGCATGTGGTCAAAAAGTAGCAAGCCAAGGGAAACTGAGTTCCTGGAGCTTTGGAAATCTTGATCTCTCACTAAATCAGTCAGAACTTGACCCACCTATATATTTATGAAAACAATACAACTTTCTATGCAATTTTAACAGCTGAGAATTTTTTTAATACCTGTGAAATCTTGGGAAACAAGAAGCTAGTCTAAGACACAATTTCATCAGAAAATTCAAGACACATTTTGTATGATTTCATTTATTAAAGAATAAAACTAGAATTTCCTTCCAGTATATTTTGTTGAACTATGAAATTCATTTAAAATCTTTTAGAGAGAGCAAATCCAACTTTAAAGAAAAGACTGCTGGGCAGCTACAACTCTTTTTTAAAAATGAGACAAGACTATATATTGAGAGTAGAGAAAGAAAGAGGAAGTGAAATCACCCATGGCAATCTGTCATGTTAGCCATTATGCATTTCAACATCTGCAACTGAAAAGTCACAGAAGTCAAAAAATAAAAATGAAAAAGACTCATAAGGACCACCGACTTCCTGATGATGTTGCTAGACTGTTTAGCCCTCTGTTCATTTTACGTAAAAAATAAATTAAGTATAAATAAGGAGGTGAGGGGACTGGTGCGTAGTCGGGTATATTCACAGGCATGTACTCAGAGGGGTCTTGAAAACGAGCTCTTTTCCTCTCACACACTGGCTACACAAAACTCTCCTCCATGTTGCTGCAGAGCAAGAAAGAGTCCACAAGCCGAGGCTGGACCAGCTGCTGGAAGTCGGAGTCCTGGAGGCCCTCGGGGCAGACCCCGGCCAATCTACGCAGAGCAGCCTGCGGAGAAAACACAAGCGATCAGGCTGCGACCTGCTCAGGTGCATGTATTCCTTCAACTTCCCCGCAGGATGCATTTCAGTAAGAAGTTCTATTAACCAGTTTGAGCTGATCATCACCTTGACACCTTAGTGATCTGATCCTTTTAGTCACCAGGTCACCATATAAACCTTGTCACATAGTCACCTAGTTTGATTTGTATCTTGATCACTATGCTGGATGGCATCTGAAAGTTTTCATGATCTTTTGGTCTCGCCTTCTTGGTTTTTCAGGCATCTGAGGAAACGAGTAGTTTTGAAGATCTGTCATTTTAAGGATCTGGCCAATTTAGTGATGTATTGAAGTTCAAGATTTGTTTATCTCAGACTGGAACTGCCAGAAACTTCAGTGGAATTGTGTTTTTGCTTCCAGGTCCCTAGAGAAAACTTAGAACAGCAAGGACTATTCATTTAGCCATAAGTTCAACAAGGTTCTGAGCAAAGCATTTTGGGGTGGGAAAGAGGAAAGAGTGAGAGGAAGGAAGCTCATAAAGCTGAAGGAGATGGACATTCCGCCACCGAGGTGGAAATGAACAGGAGAGAGAGGTGCAGGCAGCAGGTCCCACTCTGTCTAGCCAGTATATGCATTCATCTGCAAAGCCTGGCCCCCTGTCACCCGCTCTGTGAAGCTTTCCATTCCATGAAGCAGAGGAAATCCCTCTCTCCCCTGTACCCACAGCCCTACGCCGACTTCAACCTTCTCATACTTGACTGCAACTGTGTTTTTGGTGTTTATCTTCCATACCAGACTCTAAGCTCCTCCAGGATAGAGACTGTTTCATTTTTCTCTATATCTACAGCAGGTACAACAGGGCTTGGCATAGACTCGATAAATATTTGCTGGGAGAAAAAAATGAACAAGTGAAGTACTTAAAATTTGAGTTCTGCTAGAGTAACCTGAAACTATGAAAATGAGTCATGTATCTATGTGGATCTCTTTCCCAGTTAGCTGGGGCAATACATACTAGGTGCTCAGTGAATATTAATTCCTTCCCTCTAGCCTATACACAGCAGGGAACAAAGTGGGAACTTGAGGATACCCTTCCCTTGGGAAACAAAGAGAAGATGAAATATCAGAATGGCGGAAGAAGTGAAGAAGAAGGATGCAAACTCTCACTGAGTATCTGCACACAGTATCTCATTTAATCCCCACAGGCTACAGCAAGGTATGTACCATGATCTCCAACTTCGAAATAAGGGGACCAAGGCTCATAGAGGGAAAGCTGCCTTCCTGAGATCACGCAGCAGCACAACCTCTGGAGCCATCATACTACACATACAGAAAGCGTACTGCAATCCCCGAACACGAAGTTAAATTGCGTACACGGCAGGCATAGAGCTCATTACCTGGACACGAGAGGCAACCATTGCTGGTAAAGAACCAAGTTGGTAAAAAGAGGGTGATGTAAGCTGTTGGTTGGACTAACGGGCACTACCACGCCCAGGCTGGATCAAGGAGAAGGGACACGCACCTCTGTGTACACGAGCAGGGTCTGAGACACTAAGGGCAGGAAACAGACTCTAGGAGACTCTCTCCAACTAGTATGTCCTGCTTCTCCTAGGGTATGCTTTCCCCAAGGGCTACCAGCTGAGCATTGCACTTTCTGGTTCCTCTTTGCTCCAAAGAAGAGAAACAACCCCACTGCCTTTGAGTTATCACAGTAAAAATGGAACCAGAGATCTTCCACAGCTGTGGGAATATGAGGCCATCAATGTATTTTATACCATCAAGGGTAAAAATAAAGCAAGATGGAGGAAAGGAAAAAAGAGAGACAAAGAAACAGATAGAAAATAGACCTATGAAAAGAGAAAATGAGAAGAAGAAAATAGCAGAGAGAGAGAAAGAGACTGCATCATAAAAACAACAATAGGGGAGTATTAAATGAGAGAGACAGAGATAAACTTAGGAAAGAAAAGAGGCTAAGCACACAGGGAGATAGACGGTGTCAGAGAAGAAGAGTGCACCTGGGGCAGGAGGTGGGAGAGGGAAAGGAGAGCGACCACCTTGAGGGAGGAGGAGACCTCTAGAAGGAGAGAAAAGCAAAAACAAGGCATGAGAGAGAACTAGAAACAGACCAAAAAAAAAAAAAACCCAAAGACAGACACTCTCATCCCCCCAGGGTCCCCAGAAAGTGTGCAGGATGCGAACCCAAATGACCTCGGTGCCCCTGCCCCCACCTCAGCCTCCAAGAGCTCGAAGGACCCTTCACCCTTCTGAAGTCTTTTTCTTGGCCTCTGCTTTTCTCAGAGGGTTAACAGCCAGTCTTCCCAGGATCTCATTCCCAGGCGGTCTGAAAACACCCAAGTATTAAACAAGCCCAGCAGCGCACTGGCAGCCACTTCACTGAGGAGAAGACCAATCGTGTGTGTGGGAAACAACCCACCCTGCCCCTTCCCAGACACGGGAGGAGATGCTCATTGCAATGTCCTCCCTTCACCTGAGGAGAGCCTTTGAACCTGGGAAGAAGGCTTGGGGAGGGGCCAGGAGAAGTAGCAGCCCTTGTCACCAGCCAGGGAGGACACACTCAAATACGGAGCCCCCTCTGGGAGCCACCGAATCACCAACACCCACCAGCACTGGGGGCTGGGAGTGGGCCCAGCCAGGCCAGAAGCAGTCACCACACCCATGGTCCTATGGAAATACAAGAGCTGGAAAAGGCCCTGGCCCCGAGAAGCCTCCAGGGTTGGGGGATGAGTGAAATGTAGATCCCCTCACATGAGCCAAGGTATCACGATCAGGGTCACAAGACACGGGGGGAGAAAGTGGGGCTGGAAACAAGATGGTCTGGGCAAAAAGTCAAGACCTTCAGCATTAGGGCATGTCTACGTCTGAATCCCCAAGAGCCTCCCCTTATAGCACCAGGAGCACAAGATAACACGACCCCAGAAGTTCCCGCTGTGGCTCAGGGGTAACAAACCTGACTAGTTTCCATGAGGACATGGGTTCAATCCCTGGCCTTGCTCAGTGGGTTAAGGATCCGGCGTTGCCGTGAGCTGTGGTGTAGGTTGCAGATGTGGCTCAGATCTGGCATGGCTGTGGCTGTGGGGTAGGCTGGGAGATGCAGCTCCAATTTGACCCCTAGCCTGGAAACTTCCCTATGCTGCAGGTGTAGCCCTAAAAAAGAAAGAGAGAGAGAGAGAGAGAGAGAGAGAGAGAGAGAGAGAGAGATGGAGAGAGATGGAGAGAGATAACACAACCTGCTTCCTACTGAGGAAAATAAAATCCAGGCAGGCAAGCCCAGGCATGTACCGTGTCGTGTATCCTCTGTCTTTGAGCCTCATGAAGCGGGATTTTGATCTGAACCTTCAAGCAGGTGCTGGCAGAGCTGTAGAGAGCACATCTGACTGGGACCTGGGCCAAGGCACGCTGACCTGAACTGAGCAGGGCCTGGGGGCAGTGGGAGGCCGTCAGACCTGGGGTCAGAGGTCAGAGCCAGGCTGTGAAGGGCTGAGAACATGGACAGCAGGTAACGGGGAGCCAGGGAAGGATTGCTCACGGAGAGTCGTGACTGTGATCTGTCGTGAAGAAAATCGGGCCAACAACTCCACAAAGGATTGACTCAAAAAGAAGGGCGCTCTCCAGCATCCAATAACCTGTCCATGAGAAATTTAATTCCTTTTCCCCTAGAAAGTCCTTCAAGTAGTTGAAAGCAGAGGCCAAGCCCTTCTGGGTGCTCTCTTGCAAACTAATGACAAAAATGGAAAAGGAATTGTAACAAGCCCACGTAACAAAACCCTGATGGAGCTTTAATTTCTCAAGATTTCCTCAGGGTCCTATTCAGTGTCAGGCAGTTGCCGGCTGCCCCGAGTTGCAAAGATAACAAAGAGACGGTAGTTGCGGCCAATGATTATGTGTTTGCCAGATATTAACTCATCTCCCCATTTACTGACTACACCAGACAGAATTAAGGTTTGTGAACTTGCATGGAAAAAAAATTACACCTTGGGGTCACTGCTTTCTAACTGAAGCAGCCTTTCCTTCAGTTGTGAATATAGCAACTAATCAAGAAAAAATCAGCTATGCCGCTTACTTACTGGTTCACTAGTAGAGATCAGGTATCTTTTGTAACTGAGCAGGAAGCTATGGGGCCCTCCTTGGACAGAACCCGCCCCCATATCCTCTGCCTGCCCCTTGTAGGTAGAAAAACTTTAGTCTCCTAGGCTTCCCCAAGTTCCAAAGAGTACATTTAATCCAAGAAGCGAGAAAATGCAGAAAGAAAGGAAAACCCTCAAGCAAGAAAAAAATAATAGTTTGGTTGAGCCATTTTTAAAAAAAGTCAAGGATGTCTAATTCCTCCTCAGAGGGTGTCTAGATAGTATTCTGAGCCATATCCTTTGAGCTGTTTTGCAGATACTGAAACCTCTACCAGGTAGAAGTTAACCCACCCGAGTGGGTGTCTCACCCACGGCACATCGGCTCCTGGACAATGGTAGCTCTTGGATTCTGTCCAGCAGCTGAGCACCTTCGCCTCAAGGGCGGCCCCGAGGGCTTGCCGTTGACCAGGCATCTCTGGTCCACGGCACCTTCAATTCTGTGACGAAGGAAGTAAGGGTCTGGTTTTAGTCCGCCTCTGCTAATGAACAGACATTTGGGGGTTGACACATGTGATGTAGGAGGACTGGAGTTCTCATCGTGGCTCAGTGGTTAACGAATCTGACTAAGAACTATGAGGTTGCGGGTTCGATCCCTGGCCTCACTCAGTGGGTTAAGGATCCGGCGTTGCTGTGAGCTGTGGTGTAGGCTGCAGACGCGGCTTGGATCCCGCGTGGCTGTGGCTGTGGCTGTGGCGAAGGCCGGCAGCTACAGCTCCTGTTAGACCCCTAGCCTGGGAACCTCCATATGCCGTGGGTGCAGCCTTAGATAAGGCAAAAAGACAAAAAAAAAAGTAATGTAGGAGGATAAGTCACTTTGTTGGTGTGCACAACCAAAAACTCCCCTTCATCTCCAGCCTCAGCTCCACTCTCCCCAAAACCATTTGTTTTGCACTGGAGAGAGGAATAGCTGTTAGATTTTACCCTATTTGTGAGCTGGTTCTTTATTTCTTTGGATGCTTGCGTTTGGCTTTGGGGGCGCCATTTGTGCTTTGTTTTTATTGTCTTTCTAGATGGGAAACATGCCCTTCAGGGCACATTTGAAATAAATAAATGCTCTGAGGACAGCTATGAACCTATGACTAAGGAAAAAATGATTTAACATTGTGTGGCCACAATATTATTTAGAATCCAGAGAAAAGTCATTAAGATGAAAACCCTTTACAAATCCCCAAACTGATTCTTTTTGCATATGCAGTTAGAAAAAGCTAGCTCAATAAAATACTTTTATTTTTCAGAATTCTGACCAAGAGAAAAAAAAAAACATTCCTAGGAGAAAACTTGAAGTTATTGCTTATCATGCTCTTAAAATTAAAATATAAATACAACCCACTTTGCCTGAGATTTCAGCTTTAGATGGAAGTTCAAACTAAAAAAAAGATTAAAAAATAAAAAGAAGAGGCTTTTTAAACTCAGGTAAGTATATTTAACTTATTCCAGCTGTTTTTTTTTTTCAGTTTTGCATTTTCCAGGTTAATTTCCATGACACACATGGTCATGATTCCCTGTCTTTCCAGCTGCATACTGTTCGTTGTAAAAAGAGGAATCCTTGTTGGAAAAAGGTGAAGAAATTGCTAGACTTCACCCTTTTTAGTTCTGTCCTGAAGGAATTAGATTTTGTTGTTTGTGTATATGTTGGCATTTTTCTTGTGTGTAGGGGTGCTGGCTCTGGGAAACTCTAATTTGTTTCCTGAATGTGGCTCCTTGAGTTGCATTTTCCAGAACTGGACTGCTTTCCATTATAAACCAATGAAATATAAAAACATGATTGTCCTCTGTAACATTTCTTGGTCATAATGCACCTTAGATTTTTAAAAAATGGCCCAGGAGTGTCCGTCATGGTGCAGCGGAAATGAGTCCGACTAGGAACCATGAGGTTGCAGGTTTGATCCCTGGCCTCGCTCAGTGGGTTAAAGATCCGGTGTTGCTGTGAGCTGTGGTGTAGGTCGCAGATGTGCCTCAGATTCGATGTTGCTGTGGCTGTGGAGTAGGCCGGCAGCTGTAGCTCCAATTGGACCCTTAGCCTGGGACCCTCCATATGCTGCAGTGCGGCCCTAAAAATAAATAAATAAAAAAATGAAAAATGGCCCATAAATGGATCCCTTCACAACAGATTATTATGCAATTACAGCTGTTTTACAATAGGGGGATAGAAGGAAAAATTTATACACTAATAGGTTTTGTATTAAAATATCTGGTTCATGAATTAAAATATCTGATTCAGGAATAAGTTTTAAAATGAAGCAATGATCTGGATACGTTTGTCTCATGATTATGTGTCTGTCTTTGGATAATATTGCTGAGGTTAATTTGGAAATTATCTCTATTTAACTGGCTTAAAGAAAAGTAAGTGCTTACAAGTCATATATTTCTAAATACAACATAAAATAGCCCAAATGAATTTCAGGTTCACATAATCTGAACATATTCAATATTAAATTAATATCTGATATTACAGTTAGTTCAAGTTTGTTGTTTAACTTTGTTAATTAATATGGACATGTCTTTAGAGTCAACATTAAGTATAATACTTCTTATTGTACCTAGGTTTCCTGAAAATCAATAACTACATATTATATGTTACAATATCTGTGAACAAGAAAATTAACTTGATATAATGTCAAAAGTAATAAAATGGAGACAGATGATATAGAAGATTTTAGGTGAATACTTTAGAAACAATTATAGGAGTTCCCATTGTGGCTCAGTGGTAACAAACCTGACTAGTATCTGTGAGGATGCAGGTTCCATCCCTGGCCCTGCTCACTGGGTTAAGGATCCAGCATTGCTGTGAGCTGCAGTGTAGGTCACAGACACAGCTCAGATCTGGCTTTGCTTTGGCTGTGGTGCAGGCCAGCAGCTGCAGCTCTGATTCAACCCCCAGCCTGGGAACTTCCATATGCCACAAGTACAGTCCTAAAAAAAGAAATAATTATGTTTTAGCTTTTCCAGATTCGTAATAACTTGAAACTTTAGAGTTTTGCAAAACTAACCTAAATGATAAAAGTTCACTGAAGGTATAGGTCATTTTTAATTAGGATAAAATACTGGAACATTCTAGACAAGTTTGTTTACCTGATTTTGCTTTCTTATAAGAGAGAAAACTAACATATCTGGGTTTGTTAGACACATGTCATGTCCCATATTAAAAAATGCTATAAAAATATATGATTTTAGAGGTTATGAGATATGCCCTTAAGTTTGCTAATCAGGAAATACTCACATGACAAACAGTTCACAATTGCTTGTTTCTTGATTAGAGATTAAGGTTTAAAAATTATATATAATTATAACTAGTAAAAAGAATGAGAGAAGCATTTCAGTGTGTAAAACAGGTAGGATATATGTTATTGATGGGGAAAGACGTAAAGAATAAAAATATTTTTGTTGAAGAAAATGAATATTTTCATCCTAGAGCTTATTATTTCTGGATGGAAAAATGGTACAAACTAATATGGATTCGGAAAGTTAGGGAAGGTTCATAGGAAAAGAACCTTGAAGAGTTTTGTACAAGGTCAGGATTGACTAAGATTAGATTGAATTTAATTAGGTAAATGATTTTTGTTATTAATAGGAAGCAAAAACAAGGCTGGAATTTGGTATTTCTCTCTGTGTTAAGATAAAGTTCCTTAGAATGCTGCTTTTGATAACAGATTAAGTTTCTTTCTCTAGCAAACGTTAGGATGCTTCAGAGGACCCCTGAGGCATGTCAGAAAAACTGTTAACTAGGATTCTTTGGTAGATTAAATTACAGGGGAAGTATTGTTAAATAAAAGGTAACATTAATCCTTATTTATATCTATATAAAAATATGTGTTCCAGATATTATATGAAATTATGAGAAGTCATATATGTCCTGACAAAATGTTATCCCTCTTCAAAATAGGCTCAGACTAGGAGGTCCCTTCGTGGCTCAGTGGTTAACGAATCCGACTAGGAACCATGAGGTTGCAGGTTCGATCCCTGGCCTTGCTCAGTGGGTTAAGGATCCGGCGTTGCCGTGAGCTGTGGTGTAGGTTGCAGACGCGGCTCAGATTCCGCGTTGCTGTGGCGAAGGCCGGTATCTACAGCTCCTGTTTGACCCCTAGCTTGGGAACCTCCACATGCCGCGGGTGCAGCTCTACATAAAGGCAAAAAGACAAAAAAAAAAAAAATAGGCTCAGACTAAAGGGACTAAATCTTAGTATTAGGGAAATGCCCTGACTTTCAGCAATGGCAACAGCATGGCACATGTAGATAAAGTTCATTATGCTTCTATACAAATTAACCCCTCATTATCAGACTTTTGCCATCCTGATGTCCTTATAACATAGCAACAAACTGCTCCTAAATCAGAGATTCTGAGTAAGATCAGTAAACAATAGTTGTGAATTAAATAGCCAGGGCTATGGGGGAGTTCCCGTCGTGGCTCAGTGGTTAACGAATCCGACTAGGCACCATGAGGTTGCGGGTTCGATCCCTGCCCTTGCTCAGTGGGTTAACGATCCGGCGTTGCCTTGAGCTGTGGTGTAGGTTGCAGACACGGCTCGGATCCTGCGTTGCTGTGGCTGTGGTGTAGGCCAGTGGCTACAGCTCCGATTAGACCCCTAGCCTGGGAACCTCCACATGCTGCGGGTGCAGCCCTAAAATGACAAAAGGCAAAAATAAATAAATAAATAAATAAATAAATAAATAAATAAATAAATAAATAAAAAATAAAAACGGTCTACAGAGCAGTTCCCATTTTGGGTCATCGGTAATGAATCCGACTAGTACCCTTGAGGATGTGGGTTCAATTCCTGGCCTCACTCACTGGGTTAAGGATATGGCATTGCTGTGAGCTGTGGAATAGGTCGCAGATGCAGCTTGGATGTGGCGTTGCTGTGGCTGTGGTGTAGGCCAGCAGCTGCAGCTCTGATTTGACCCCTAGCCTGAGAACTTCCAGATGCTACACCTGCAGCTCTAAAAAGCAAAAAAATAAAAATAAAAATGGTCTACAAGAAAAGTAATATGTGTGATTACTGAGTGAAATCTCAGTCCTTCTTTTCCTGAGGGAGCTCTATATACCATCTCTCCTTTGACCCAACCACTAAGCAAGTGGCAAACAAATTAACCTTAATTTGGATATATCTGGTAAAAACGAGGGTAATTTTAGAGAAAAAGAGATTGTTTCAATAGATATTAAATTCTAGTTTTGTTAACTGAGGTCAGTATTTATTGTTTAAAATTGTTTTCACAAATAGCCTTTTGTGGAGTTTCCACTGTGACGCAGCAGGTTAAGAAGCTGACAGCATCCGTGAGGATGCAGGTTCAATCCCTGGACTGCATTGCTCAGTGGGTTAAGGATCCAGCATTGCCACAAGCTGTGGCGTAGGTCACAGATGTGGCTAGGATCTGGAGTGGCTGTGGCATAGGCCAGCAACTGCAGCTCCAGTTTGACCCCTAACCCAGGAACTTCCATATGCTACAGGCGTGGCCTAAACATAAAAACCCTTTGTTGCTACATTACATCATTGTAAAATAAAGTCTTTTGAGTTATCAAAAAGATATTCTAAATTTGTTTCTGAAGCTAATAACTGTAATCGGCCTTTGGATGAAGATCAGATGTCCCGTGATCTGTGACCGGGGGATTATCACACTGGAGAAAGCGTCATTTAGAGGGCCACCTCCAACCTGGATGAAGGCTCTTTATCAGGTATTCTTGTAGATTTTTTTAATGACAGTCATTCTGACCAGTGTGATTCGGTACCTCGTTGTAGTTTTGATTTGCATTTCTCTAATAATTAATGATGTTGATCATCTTTTTATGTGCCTATTGGCCATCTCTATGTCTTCTGTGGATAAATGTCCATTTAGCTCTTCTATTCATTTTTTGGATTGGGTCACATGGTTTTTAGGTTATTGACTTTATATGAGCTGTTGGTATATTTTGGAAATTAAGTCCTTGTTGGTCACATCATCTCAAATATTTTCTCCCATACTGTGGCTTGTCTTTTTGTTTTATTTATGGTTTCCTTTTCTGTGCAAAGACTTTTAAGTTTAAGTACTGTTTATTTATTTTTATTTTATTTCTGCTGCCTTGGGAAACTGACCTAAGAAAACACTGGTAGGATTTATGACAGAGAAGGTTTTGTTTTGCCTTTGTTCTTTTCTAGGAGTTTTATTACATCTTGTCTTATGTTTGTCTTGAAGCCATTTTGAGTTTACTTTTGTTTATGGTGTGAAGGTGTGCTCTAACTTCATTGATTTGCATGCAGCTGTCCAACTACCCAACCACCACTTGCTAAAGAGACTGCCTTTTCCCCACTGTATATTCTTGCCTCCTTTGTCAAATATTAATTGCACGTAGGTCTGTAGGATTATTTCTGGCCACTCTGTTTCACTGATCCATATGTCTATTTTTTGTTTTGTTTTGTTTTTGCTTTTAAGGGCTACATATGAAGTGTATGGAATTTCCCAGGCTTGAGGTCAAATTGGGGCTTCAGCTGCCGGCCTATACCACAGCCATAGCAATACCAGATCCTTAACCCATTGAATGGGGCCAGGGATTGAACCTTAATCCTCCCGGGTACTAGTCGGCTTTACCACTGAGCCACAACAGGAATTCCCATATGTCTATTCTTGTGCCAATACTATGCTATTTTGATCACTGTTGCTTTGTAGTATCATCTGAAGTCTGGGAGGGTTATGCTTCCTGCTTTGTTCTTTTCCCTCAAGATTGCTTTGGCAATTCTGGGTCTTTTATGGTGCTGTATAAATTTTGGGATTATTTGTTATAGTTATGTAAGGAATGTCATAGGTAATTGGATAGAGATTATATTAAAACTGTATATTGCTTTTGACAGTATGGCCATTTTAACAATAGTAATTACCTCTTCCCTACAGATTTGAATACTTTTTCTTTTTCTTGTCTGGCTGCTAGGAGGACTTCCAATACTATATTGAACAAAAGTAGAAAGAATCAACATCTTTGTCATGTGCCAAATTTTAGTGGGAAGGCTTTCACCTTTTCATTGTTGAGTATTATGCTGACTGTGGGTTTCTCATAAATAGCTACTTTTATTATGTTGAGATATGTTCCCTATATACCTGCTTCAGTAAGAGTTTTTATCATGAATGGATGTTGACTTTTATCAAATGTTTTTTTCTGAATCTTTGTCTTTTCTTCTGCTGATGTGATATATCACGTTGATTTGCCTATGTTGAACCATCCTTGTGACGCTGGGATGAATCCAACTTGGTTATGGTATATGATCCTTCTTATGTGTTGCTGGATTTGGTTTGCTAACACTATTTGGTTGAGAATGTTTGCATCTCTAGAGATTCGTCAAAGATATTGGCCTGTGATTTTCGTTTTCAGTAGTGTCTTTGGGAGTGTTCCTTTCAGTCTTTCAGAAGGGTTTATGAAGCTAACAGTGCAAGTTTGGTGTGTTGGGTGGAATTCCCTAGTGGGGCCATCTGGTCCTTGATGTTTGTCTGTAGGGGTTTTTCAATTATAGATTCTACTTCACTCCTAGTGATCAGCCTGTTAAAGTTATCTGTGTATTCTTTTCTTTTCCTTATGGATATACGCATGATATACGGACGTTCCCATGCCAAGGACTGAATCTGAGCCACAGGTGCAATCTCTACCACAGCTGTAGCAATGCCAGATCCTTTATTTTTTATTCTCTATTTATATTCTCTCTGATCTTTATTATTTTCTTCCTTTGTTAACTTTAGGTATTGTTTGTTCTTTTTCTAATTCTTTTATGTGGTCAGTTAGGTTATATATTTGAGATTTTTTTTTTTTTTTTTTTTTGCTTCTTAATGAAGGCCTGCATTGCTCTGAACTTCCCCCTAGGAAATGCATCTCAGATTTTGTACGGTTGTGTGTTCTTTGTCATTTGCCTCAACACATTTTTAAATTTCTCCTTTGATTTCATTGTTGACCCACTGGCTTTTAAGTAACATGTTGTTTAGTCTCCACATAAGTATTTTTCTCATTTTTCTGTGATTTCTAGTTTCATGTTGTGGTCAGAAAAGATGCTTGAAATAATTATTATCTGCTTAAATGTTTTGAGGCTTGTTTTGTGCCCTAGTTATGTGGCCAAACTTAAATAATATTCCATGTGTGCTTGCAAAGAATGTGGTATGGGTTTTTTTAATGTGTGTCCTGAAAATATTAAATCTAACTGTTCTATTTATTATTTAGGATGTGTGTTGCCACATTGATTTCTCTCTCAAATATCAGTCCATTGATGTGAGTAGAGTGTTAAAGTCTCATGCTTTTTTCTTCCCTTTGGCCATGCCCATGGCGTGCAGAAGTTCCCAGGAGAGAAACTGAATCTGCACCACAGCAGTGGCCTGAGCCATACAAGTGACAACACTGATAACTCACAAAGGAACTCCAAAAGTCACATACTAGTATTGTATTTCAGACTCCCTCTATGTCTGCTGGTATTTGTTTATGTATTTGGGTGCTCCTATATTAGGTGCATATGTTACCTACTGTTGTCTTGGAGGACTCTTTTTATGCGGGAATATCCTTGTATAGCCTATGTGCATGTGAGCTGCATTTCTGATCTGTGGCATTAGGTAGCTGGGACTGGAGCATTCCCATGGGGATTGGCACCCCGAGTGTTTCCTCACCAGATCTCTTCACTGGTGAGTGTGCTTTGTTGTGTCACCTGTTGTCCTGGCTTATAAAGCACACCATTGTTGGCACTGCCATTGGTCCTGCCCCAACCATGAGAAAGCCAGAAATTGACCCTGGTGTTTCTCGGGCACTGTTTCTACAAGGCCACCAATGCAAATCCAATGAAATCAGGTCCAAGAACCACAGTAGTTGTGCGCCTGGACCTGCTATGGGAACTACCAAGGCAGCTCAGACCCTGCCCAGCCCAGTCCCCATGTGCATGCACCCACAAAGCCCACAGATGCTAAAGCCAGACCTATCTCAGCTTCAGAAGCACCCACTGTCTCTTCTGATGTCCTGCAGGTGCTGAATTTGCAAAGTTGACGATGGAGGTGTAACTCCATGGCTTGTGCAACTGTGGAGGCAGATTTCAGCCTTTCTTCCTAAGCAGCATGTCCCTGAGGCTCGGCTGTGTTTTCAGCCACACCTCTGGGTGTGGGCAACCTGCCGGCATTTGTGCTAAGGTGGTACAAGCCTGCCCAGGCAAGATCTGACCAAGGGGGTGACTGGGGCATACTCTCCTGGAGCCTGCACTGGCGGGGGCCAGCATGTGGAGAGAGACTGCTATGGCTCCCTGTCCTTGACATGCCATGTAACAACGGTGCTTTGCTTCTACAGTAGGACCAGGCTTTCAGTTGCGGCCATACCACACTCCAGGCCCTTCAGTCTTTCTCTGCACAGCCATCACCAGCCTTCTACCCGGATCTTTCCTCTAAACCCCAAGTCCCAGTACCCATCCCCCATCGGTACCAGTGCACAAATGTCTCAGACTGGTGTGTGCAGGGAGTAGCAGAGACCATCTATGCCTGGGCCCTACCTGTGAGTTTTGGAGGGTCTCCTGATGTAGCAGGGGTCAACTGTGGCTCGCTGTGGAGAGGCCTCAGGGAATATTCAAATACATGAGCTCTCCTGGAGGTACCTAGATCTGGCCCCACCAACAGCCTGTAGGCTCCGGTACTGGGACCTCTCAGGCCGAACAACAAACAGGGTGGGAATACAGCCCCCCTCATCCGCAGATAGGCTGTCTCAAGACCTGAGCCCATAGCCTACCTCTAAACACACCCCTTGATATGGCCCTGCCAACCAGAGGGGCAAGACCCAGTTCCACTCACCAGTAGGCAGGCAATGATTCCCTCCTACCCGGAAGCCTACACAAGCGCTTAGACAAACCTCACCCACCAGGGGGCAGATATCAGAAGGAAGAGGAACTATAATCCCGCAGCCTGCAGAAAGGAGACCACAAACCCAAAAAGTAAGACAAAATGAGATGACAGAGAAATATGTTCCAGGTAAAGGAACAAGATTAAAACCCAGAAGAAAAACTAAGTGGAGATAGGTATTATTTCACAATGAAAAATAAGTCAGAGTAATGATAGTAAAAATGATCCAAGATCTCAGAAAATGCTAACATGCGTTAGTTAAACCATTGGAGGCTAAACAACCAGTGGTTCACTGAAAAAATCAAATACCTGGAGATGAATGAAAATGAAAATACAACAATGCAAAACCTATAGAACACAGCAAACGCAATTCTAAGAAGGAAGTCTGCAGCAAAAGCAACTAGGGAAAGAAGAATAAACAATGCCCCAAGTTAGCAGAAGGAAATAAATCATAAATATCAGAGCAGAAGTACATGAAATAGGAATGAAGAAAAATAGACAAGATCAATAAAACTAAAAGCTGGTTCTTTGAAAAGATCAACAAAATGAATAAACCTTTAGCCAGACTAAAGACTCATCAAGAAAAAAAAAAGGGGGTGAGGGTTCAATTCAATAAAACTAGAAATGAAAAAGGAGATGTTACAAGCGACACCACAGAAACACAAAGGATCATAAGAGACTACTACAAGCAACTATATGCCAATAAAGTGGACCAACTAGAAGAAATGGACAAAAATTCTTAGAAAGGTACAATCTCCCAATACTGAATTAGGCATAAATAGAAAATAGAAACAGACCAGTTACAAGTACTGAAATTGAATCTGTGATTTTTAAACTCACAACAAACAAAATTCCAGGATCAGATGGCTTCACAGACAGGTTCTATCAAACATTTACAGAAAAGTTAACACCTATACTTCTGAAACTCTTCCAAAAAATTGCAGAGGAAGGAACACTACCAAACTCAGTCTATGAGGCCATCATCACCCTGTACCAAAATCAGAGAAAGATACCACAAAAAAAATTACAGGCCAATACTACTGTGAACATAGATGCAAAGATTCTCAACAAAATATTACTAAGTCCAACAATACACTAAAAAGATGATACACCATGGTCAAGTGGGATTTATCCCAGGGATGCAAGGATTTTTCAATATGTACAAATCAACTGGTGTGATACACCACATTTGTAAATCAAAGAATAAAAACCGTATAGCATCTCAGTAAATGCAGAAAAAACTTTTGACAAAACTCAACAGCCATTTCCGATACAAACTCTCCAGAAAGTGGGTATAGAGGGAACCTACCTCAACATAATAAAGGCTGCATCTGACAAACTCACACCTAACATCATTCTTAATGGTGAAAAACTGAAAGCATATCTGCTAAGATCAGGAACAAGACAAGGATATCCACTCTTACCACTTTTATTCAACATAGTTTTGGAAGGCCTAGCCATATAAGAAAAAAAAAACACCCAAATTGGAAAAGAAGTAAAACTGTCACTGTTTGCAGATGACACGATACTATACACAGAAAATGCTAAAGATGCTACCAGAATGCTATTAGAGCCCATCAGTGAATTCAATGAAGTTGCAGATACAAAATTAATACAGAGAAATATCTTGTATTCCTATACACTAACAATGAAAGATCAGAAAGAGAAATTAAGGGAACAATTCCATTTACCATTGCATCAAAAAGAATACCTAGAAATAAACCTACCTAAAGAGGCAAAAGACCTATACTCTAAAAACAATAAGATGCTGATGAAAGAAACCAGAAGTGACACAAACAGATGGAAAATTATACCACGCTTGTGGAGTGGAAGAATCAGTACTGTCAAAATGACTATATTACATAAGACAATTTATAGATTCACTGCAATCTCTATCAAATCACCAATGGCATTCTTCACAGAACTAGAACAAAAAAAAATCTTAAAATTTATATGGAAACACAAAATACCCGTAATAGCCAAAGCAAACTTGAGAAAGGAAAATGAAACTGGAGGAATCAGGCTCCCTGACTTTAGGCTACAAAGCCACAGTCATCAAAACAGTATGCTACTGGCACAAAAGCAGAAATATAGGTAAGTGGAATGCGATAGAAAGTCCAGAGATAAACCCACACATCTATGGTCAATTAATCTATGACAAAGGCAAGAATACACTGTAGAGAAGAGACAGCGTCTTCAACACGTGGTGCTGGAAAAACTGGACAGTTACGTGTAAAGGAATGAAATTAGAACATTCTCTAACACTACACACAAACTTAAACTCAAAATGTATTAAAGACCTAAATCTAAGACTGCCTGCTACAAACTCCTAGAGGAAAACATAGGCAAAACGCTCTTTGACATAAATCACAGCAATATCTTTTTTGATCTACTTCCTAGAGTAAGGGAAATAAAAACAAAAATAAACAAATGGGACCTAATTAAACTTAAAAGCTTTTGCAGAGTAAAGAAAACCATACACAAAACAAAAAGACAACCCACAAAATGGGAAAAAATCTTTGCAAATGAAGCAACCTACATGGGATTAATCTCTAAAATATACAAACATCTCATGCAGCTTTATATCAAAAAAACAGCTTAATAAAAAAAATGATCAGAAGATCTAGATATTTCTCCAAAGAAGACAGAAGGCAAAAAATGCATGAAAAGATGTTCTGCATCACTAATTATTAGAAAAATGCAAATCAAAACTACAATGGGGTATCACTTCACACCAGTCAGAATGGCCATCATCAAAATGTCTACAAACAATAAATGCAGGAGAAGGTGTGGAGAAAAGGGAACCTTCCCAAACTTTTGATGGCAATGTAAATTGATACAACCACTGTGGAAAACAGTATGGAGGTTCCTCAGAAACTAAATATAGAACTACCATATAACCCAGCAATCCTATTCCTAGGCATATATCTGGAGAAAATCATAATTTAAAAAGACACATGTACCCCAGTGTTCATTGCAACAATATTTACAACAGCCAAGACATGGAAGCAACCCAAATGTCCACTGACAGAGGAACAGATAAAGAAGTTGAGGTACGTATACACAATGGAATATTATTCAGCCATGAAAAAAGATTGAGGTAATGCTATTTGCAGCAACATGGATGGAACTAGAGATTATCATACTAAGTGAAGTAGGTCAGACAGAAAGACATATATGATATCACTTATATGTGGAATCTAAAAATAAAAATGATACAAATGAACTTATTTACAAAAGAAAAACAGTTTCACAGACAGAGAAAACAAATTTGTGGCTGCCAAAGGGCGAAGGTAGTGGGGGAGGATAAATTAGGAGTTTGTGATTAACATATACACACTACTATATATTAAATAGATAATCAACGAGTACCTACGGTATAGCACAGGGAGCTCTGTAATGACCCATTTGGGAAAAGAGATGAAAAAGAACGGCTGTATGTATATGTACAACTGGATCACTTTGCTGTAAACCTGAAACTAACACAACCCTGTAAATCAACTATACTCCAATATAAAATACAAATTAAGGAGTTCCAATGTGGCACAGCAGGTTAAGGGCCTGGTAGTGTCTCTGTGGCAGCAGAGATCCAGTCCTTGGCCTGGGACCTTCCATATGCCATGAGTGCAGCCATAAAAATTAATATAAAATTTAAATTTATCAAGTAAAATAGGAAGAATCTCGGGAATTACTACAAGGGTGCATTTTGAGCATACCTCATTATAATACATCTACTAATTTTTTTTTTTTTTGGTCTGTTTTGCCTTATCTAGGGCCGCACCCGCGGCACATGGAGGTTCCCAGGCTAGGGGTCTAACAGGAGCTGTAGCCACCGGCCTACACCACAGCAATGCAGGATCCGAGCCGCATCTGCAACCTACACCACAGCTCACAGCAACGCTGGATCCTTAACCCACTGAGCGATGCCAGGGATCGAACCTGCAACCTCATGGTTCCTAGTCGGATTCGTTAACCACTGAGCCACGACGGGAACTCCATCTACTAATTTTCAAATGTTTATCCAGGTACTATGACAAAGCAATCGAAGAGAGAAGTAATGTTTTCGTAATACAAAATATTGATTCTAAGCTTGAAACTAGGCACTGTGTCCATCCCCCAAACTGAGGCAGGACTACACCCCATTTTAGCAGGAAGCAGCCAGGTTGTTGCCCCAGTCTCTCAAAGAGTTGGAAAAAGTTAAAACAGAAATGTTAACTTAAGCCGAATTCCTCTGCCAGGTTTTTGATGAACCTCTCAATCCAAAACTTTATTCTCTTTCTTGTTCTGCACCTGTTCCTCCTCATGGGTGAGGAGCATCGAAGACAAGGGGGGACTATAACCAAGCAGGACCTTATGGACCTTCCTGGAACAGCCCCCCACCCCCATATCCTCTACCTGCCTTTGATCTGTAGAAAAACTTTAGTTTCCTCGGCTTCCCCAAGTTGCAAAGAGTACATTTAATCAGAGAGGTGAGAAAATGCAGAAAGGAAAACAGTCCAGCCAAAATAATAATAGTTTAGCCATTAAGCAAAGTCAAGCCCGTTAGTTCCTCCTCAAAAGCTATAGATCACATTCTGAGCCATATCCTTTGAGCAGCTTTGCAGAGACTGAAACCCCTACCAGGTGGAAGACCTCAGCTGTATGCTGCCCATAACCACACAGCCCCCACGCTGGTTGGAATCAAAAGGTTGATGATTCTGACTCCCGATTCCCTCACCACCAACTAATCAGAAGCATGTCCATGAGCTGATCACACACCCCACAACCTCCCTCCCTCACCCTGTGAGGGTTTGGGTTTTTTTTTTTTTTTGCCTTTTGTTTTTTTAGGGCCACATCCACGGCATATGGAGACTTCCAGGTCAGGGGTCTAATCAGAGCTGTAGCTGCCGGCCTACACCACAGCCACAGCAACGCCAGATCCAAGCCGTGTCTGCGACCTACACCACAGCTCACGGCAACATCGGATCCTTAACCCACTGAGGTCAGGGATCAAACCCCCAATGTCACGATTCCTAGTCAGATTTGTTTCCACTGCGCCATGATGGGAACCCTACCCTGTCTTTAAAAACATTTCCCTGAAAGCCTTTTGGGAGTTCAGGCCTTTTAAGCACTAGCTACCTGGACTCCTTGCTTGATGCCTTGCAGTCAATGCTGCATTTTCCTTCACCATAACCCAGTACCAGTAGATAAGCTTTACTGCGCATGGGCAAAGCAGACCTAAGTTTGGTTCAGTAAAAATTTCACATCCCAATACATTTTTTGGAGGTACCTTCAAATATCATTTATGCCCAGGGCTAGTCAAGACTTACTGCTAGCTTTTATTTAATGTGTTAAATTTAGAAGTATATATATATATATATATATATATATATATATATATCCACCTGTTTAAATAGTCTAATAATTATTTTATTATGATTTTCCTTTTAAACCTATAAATTTTATGATATCCATTTAAAATCTAATACTGAGAAGATGTCCATAAGCTTCACCAGATCACCAAAGGCACAAAAAAGATGAAGGTTGTTCTGCAGGTACCAGAATAAAAGCTCCATCAGAGCTAAGACTTTAATCTTTTTTTTTTCCACAGTTGTATCTTCAAAGCCTAGAAACATATATGGCCCATAGAATCTCTCAGCAAATTTTTTTTTTATGTAAAGTTTACAGCACTTAGTGGCCTACCCAATGTCACATAGTTCTTTTTTTTTTTTTTTTGCCTTTTGTCATTTTATGGCCGTGGGTTTATGGCCGCACCCGCGGCATGTGGAGGTTCCCAGGCTAGGGGTCTAATCGGAGCTGTGGCCACTGGCCTGCGCCGCAGCCACAGCAACGCAGGATCCGAGCCGCGTCTGCAACCTACACCACAGCTCACGGCAACGCCGGATCATTAACCCACTG